>JAVSBS010001369.1:204249-292230 GCA_033124195.1 Coracias cyanogaster
GGCAGAATCACCTCTCTTGACCTGCTGGCCACAGTTCTTTTGATGCAGCCCAGGATGTGATTGACCTTCTGGGCTGCCGTTGTGGATTGGTGGCTCATGTCTAGCTTTTCATCTACTGGTACCCCCAAGTATTTTTCCACAGGGCTGCTCTCTAGCATGTCCTCTCCCATTCTTCTGCTTTCCTTGTGCATACGTATGTATGCCAGCACCTACTTGTAGAGACAGGGACTAAAAAAAAAAGAGAAAATAAAGCTGACTATATCCAGAGCCTGGCTGTAAAACTGCCATCCTAATATGTATACAGTTTGTAATTTAGGAAACTGTTCCAGCTGGAGTGAGGTTAAGGAAGAGGTATTTTCAGAGCTCAAAGTGCTGTTTGTATTTGCTGATTAATTCCAAATGAGGGCAGAAGCACTTAAAGGAATACTATAAAGGTACATTTTCTCTTTTTGTTTCGAAATGTAGCATCTGAGAAGCATTTATTAGCAAAACATCAACTCCATTTGCACATTTCTAAGTGGAATATTAGAGCAACTGAATTTTAATTTTCATGTCTGTAATTTGTTAATATAATTACTGTACAATACAGTTAGGTGCTTTCAGATTTTTTCAGTGTTAATTAAAAAGCTAATAACTTGAAAAGCTATAAATACTGAGGTAGAGGGGCTAGTGCTCCAGGCAGTTAATCCTTTATTTGTCATTTACTGAAGATCCTTTTACTAGAACTCCAGGCTTCACACTGAGCATAGCGCTTTGTGACTTGACTCCTCCTCGGTAAGTGATAGATATTCACACCACGCACAAGAAGTACAGGGTTTGGTTCCCTAGCCCAGGTCAGTATAGTCACAGCTAACTGCAAGCACACAACAGAAGAGATCCCACCCCTTCAGCCCATTGTTTTCCTCCTCTGCTTTCAGCTCCTCTGCTTCATCTGGACCTACCTGCCTATCTAGGTATTGATGCTTGGCGCAATGCAGAAACAGCCCTTTTCTGGCTCCTGCTAAGCAATGTCTCCAGCTGGCCATGAAGGGCTTTTGTAGTTTATGTAGGAACTATGAGAAACTCTGTGAAATGCTACCAGCCGTGGCAAGAGCAGAGGTGTGTGTTTGTCAGAGGATGTATCCTCGCAGCTTGCTGATGTGGCTGGAGCTCTGGGGCTCAGGGCTAGCAGTTCTAGGAAGTATACTTTGATCATTGCTGGTTAGAAGTGGCTGAAGTATTTATATTTTTAAATTTGGGGAAATTTTTCATGGTTCCAATTTTTAAAAAGGAAAGCAAATACTCAGAATTTCTTGCTGGAATCTCCACTACTGTGAGTCTCCTGAAACAACTCATTGGGGTTCCCAACCAGCATGTGCTTCATTGTGACTGCCCAGGCGATAGAGTTCAGTTTGCATTACTACGCTGGGGTAAATCTGCAGGCCAGCATGCATGGGACTCATCACAGCTAAAGTGAAAAATACTCTGTGATCATCATGCAGCATCACAAAGTAGCGTATTTCCTGTGTTACTCCTGCAAACTACTTCAATTCTGGTAGGCTAGAATATGAAAGACGTTTTTCTATACAGTGTTTATTATTTAGTCGGTAGAAATGGAAGCAATATTTTCTTTAAATGTAGTGATCCTGTTTCTAAATTAAGCTTGTCTGGATATAGCCTGCTTTTAATAGAGTGACTCATGAGCTATGCTTTTTGGGGAGAAAAATACTTTATATTAAACATACTGTGGCCTGGTGCTGATTGTTTTAAATGTTCTAAACTAAGGCATCTATTTTAACAGAAAATGGACTTGCTCTTCAGTTATGTAAATGAAGCACAAACAAATGAGGCTGTGCTACCTCACAGAAGGAAAAGCTGTGTTTTAAATTCTAATCAAAGAGTAACATTATGCCAAATACCATACACAGCCAGCTACACGCACGCACAACACAAAGCGGCCGCGATTGAGGCAGGTTTTTAAAACGAGCCAACAAGACAAACGTTGGAGCTGGGAAACGACATTCCCTCTTACCAAAGACAGTGCTTAATGGTGTACCTCAGCATTGTTTCAGCACATAGTCATTTACCTAACGGAAATCATTAATACTGCCCAGCATTTTTGAAGAATAGCTTGATGATGAGCTTCCTAAGAGGCACTCAAAGGAAGCACTGCTTTCTGCAGTCGGTTCAAATTGTTTAATGTTTGTCAAACTTGAATTGCATTTGAAGGATACATTATGAGTAATGGATTCTCCTGCTGTTTACACATGGGCAAGGCTACACAGCCATTCCATGCTGCAGTTTATTGCGCTGCATTATGTATGAGGTGGTTTTGCAAGTAGATAGATGAACAGAAAAGGAGGGAGGGAAGAAAAACACAAGAAAGCAGGTTCATGTATTGCCCAACACACAACTGTTAGGAATAGTTTCGAAAAATTTTAAACACTCATGTGTGCAAATTTTGGCACTGTACCTCTGAAATGAGCTATTTACTTTATGCTTAGCAGAGAACATGGTAGCTTTACCACAAAGTGATTGCTCCTGATGTTGGAGTTAGCTTGTAGCTACCACACTGCTGTTACATGACACTGGCAATCCCAACAGCTTGTATTGAAAATGGGGGGTCACGTCTTAAAAAGAGCTATGCATTTTCATTTCTCGTTGCTTTAAGGAGATTTTAGGGGCTAAGTCCATTTGTAAACCTACCATTAAGATGTAGGTGTGTAGCTAGTAAGAAAGGCCAAATGGTTAAAAAAGCACCCACCATGTATTGATTTTCAACAGGCATTAGAGTATGCTCTGCTTAGGGATTTTTTTGTAAGTCCTACTAAGCTACCCTCTAGGTAGTCAAATAACTGTGCTATTCTGGCTGGGAGCTCTAACAGGAGATGTTTAACACCTCAGAGCTGGATTCTCCCAGGCTGGTTGTGTAATTCTTACTGAGTAGCACTTAGCTGGTCTAGTGGGGCCTCATTCAAGTCAGCTCGTTCCCTCAGTAACTTCAACGAGAGTGTAACGGCTGCTGAGAGTCATTGCTCACCCATGGGAGTCCGCAGAGCTTACAGTCTGGCACTCAATAGTACTAACAAAAATAAATTATAACTTCAAGTGAGGAAGGGTGTCAGAATGTGGCTCTTTCTCACTAGTTAGGTTTGAACTTGGCATCCGTATAGCTGGGAATCACCACTGTGTTGACTGTAAGACATTGGCATCTTCTCAGTACAGGTCCTTGGCTTTGAGAGCATCAGATGGCTTGGAAGGGTTCATTCCTATTTAAACCTCCCAAATGCTGTGCTGAACTGGAGATGATTATGGCTTTCCTGGATAAGCTCTCAGGGAGAGCAGAAGGAGATACAGCACATTGCAAACCAGAGCTAATATTTGCACATTTTGTATCTGAATATGGAATCCAGTGTCCGAATCTGTGATTTTCCAGAGAAACCTTCTGAATGTGGATGTGTTGTCTGGGTAGAAATCATGGTTTGTTAGTTCTGGAAGAAGCTAACTAATGAGCATCGCCTTGGTACAGTTGAAAGGGACCTGACAGCCATTACAATGGAAGATACAAAAGCTGCTTCTCCAAAGGTACTTCCCTCATAGCACATCATGTATCTTAAATATCTGCAATATTTTTAGAGGCTGTTTTGATTTCTTACCTAGCATACTGTATCATTACATGATACACTTAGTCTGCTGCTTCACAGAAGACTGTTTTAATACTGCGCACATATACTGCCCTTTATAACAATTAAGTCTAGTGAAGGCCATAACAGATTCCAAAATGCTTTCCTATGATTTGCATAAGATGGGTAGAGACAGGAAATGCCTTTCCTGGAGCTCACTGATTCTCTTTGGCAGGGTTAAGCTTAGAACTCAGAATGTTACTAATTTCCTATGCCCCTTACCAAAATTCACATTTCCAGACCACGCTGTCCCTCCTAAGAAGCAAAGAGAACGCAACAGTCTCTGTGCAAGCCCTAATTCAGATCCCCATAGGCTCCTGTGACTATTTATCCCAAATGTTATGTTCTTGACTCGGCAGGAGAAATAAACTTAACCAGCCAAAAAAGATTTCTAAACTATACCTGGCAGACTGGATCTCGTGCAGTGCTTCATCCCTTCTGCAGGTTGGAATTACTGCTAATATACTGAAAAAATACTAGTTCATGGTTGAAATAGAATTGTTCTAGACAGTGTTAGTACTGTACACAAGAGCATGAGGATTGATAGTCCATACAAAAGAGCATGAGGATTGATAGTCCTTGTAATCTCTTATCTAAACATAGAAGAGCTGCATATGCTGTTCATAAAGCACTGAAATCAATCATTATAGCGGCAGACAGGTAATTGGGAGGCAAGCTCCTACTTATGCAGACCAAGAGAGGATAACAGCCTTCAGCAATTTTTTGCCAAAGTTATTCTCTGTCTCAGCTTTCAAAGTTGAAAATCTAACGTGAGTCCCTTGAAATCCATGTGTGAGCACTTAGGTAGCGTGACTTTAAGAACTGCAGAAGCCCGGCATTCCCCACAACTTCAAAGAACAGGAAGGTTATCCAAGGCTGCAGGTAGAAAGACCTGGGCATGTGGGGGTGCCGCAGTTTGACGCTGATTGCTTGGTACCTCGCTGCAAGGAGAGCGGTTCAGAGTTGTAGGTCCTGGTAACCAGCTATGTCTGCATGGCTCTGAGAGTAGGATCAGATTTTAATTAGCATTCCCTAAGTCCTTTGAAATGTTAAGGCTTAGAACAATTATATGACTGCATAGCTCCATCATTTTTTTTAATGAAAGTCTTGTAAAAGGGATCATGGAGCATTTAAGAACAACTCTGTTTACACGTTGAGCCAGATGAGGATAGTCTGAAGATTCACTCATTATGAGAAAGAGTTTGTTACTAAAAGCTTCGTCATGTATTAAACATTAAGAGAATGTTTCTAACTATGAAATGAGTTAGACCTCACTACACTGTTGTATGAATTAGCAGTGTTCAGTCTCTGATTTTCAGATTAGTTACATTAATTTTAAATACGGCTTTCTGCCAGGAAGAGGCTAATAAATACATAATAATAAAAATCGACTGTGCCTCATTAAAACATTGAGAAAAGAATATACTGGTTTGAGGGGGAGGGGGTTTCGGTAACTCATTGTAATCCACAACTTTGAGTTTGCTGGGATTTATCCTCTTTTATAACAACACTAGTAATTATTTTGCTTTGTTTTTTATTACTGCACAAGATGAATGAAAGTTATTCCCATTGCTTAGAGAAGCACAGCCTGGCTCTAATAGAAATCTATGGAGTTGGCAATGGTTCCACTTCTCTACACAACGTTACACAAGTCCTCCAGGCCCCTCCGTGTGGTAGACCCCATCTGTGCTTTCCTCCTTACAGAACAGCAGTTGTTTCCCTTATCAAGGCTTGTGATTTGTTTGGGGTTTTTTTGTGGTGGGTTTGGTTTTTTTGTTTGCTTTTTTTTTTTTTCCCTACAAATTATGATCAGTATCTTGGGCTTCCAAGAAGTTTGCGTGTGGGCAGATCTGTGCATCTATACAGTTCCCACGAGGTGTGAAATACAAACTGTTATTTGCCTCATCACGTTTCATCTGAATGCTGGGGGTTTTGGCAGAAAGGACTGGTTGTATTAATGTTGCAGGTTGCGACCACAGCTTTTTGCACGTTGAGCAAGCTGACAGCTTGGTAGCAGTGGAAAAGCAACAGAAGAAATGGGGGATTTTTTTTTTTTTTTTAATCCTGTGATAGTAAAACATCTTCTGTTAACAGACAATGTGCTATATATTTGCTGCTGCACATTGCATTTATTCTCTGATGACTCATAACAAGATCGCAAAGCCTTTACTTTCTTCCTTAACATGGTAGTGTTGAAAAAGTACAATCAAAAAATCTCATGTATGTTTGCAAATTATTTGGAGAGTGTTTGAATAAGTTACAAGGGTTTAAGCTAGTACACAGTGTGTGTTAGAGTTTGTTTCAGGGTTCCTTCGTCGATAAACAAAAGCTTCAAAGGCTGTGGAAAAAGAGAGGTCCCCTCTCCTCCCTGGAGACACTGTCCTCTTCCTTTCCTCTCCACTCTATGATCGCTGTCTATAACCCCAGCAGAAAACACACAAACAAAAATTTGTCTTTTTCTGGAAATACTTATATGCTGTTCAGCACAGTGGAATCCTGATTTTAACATAAGGTCTTTTGATGCCACCTTGATGTTGGTCAATAAATAACCATCCCTAAAAATACCTATGGACCTCTTGGTTGAGCCCCAGCACCTGGGCCTGTGGCAAAATTTGCATTTGACAATTCTTCAGTTGTAATCCAGCATAAACTTTTTGATATATTACAGAATGACTACCTCCTACCATGACAACAATTCAGCCTTTTCTGTCCAGATCTGTGCTTCGCTCCTCCAGGATGTTGCAGGGAAGGTGGAGCACGGAGGCAGTAATTTCATGTTAATTTACTACTTGAGATCTGAAAAGCAGCTGAAACGAACATCAAAGCATCTTCTTCCTTTGGGTCCTGATTTAAGATGATTCTTGGCCAGGAGAACTGGAGGGGGCCTTGGTCTCTACATGCGTTCGGGTTGGCATGAGAGGCTGCTCTGGAATCACAGGGTGACTGGGAGCAGGCGCTTCCCCTTAGGTGAGGGCTGTGGTGTGACATTCCACGTTTGTCAGGGACTTAAGCACCTCTCCAAGGTAACATGCGTGCAGGCACCTTTGTACTTTCTGAAGTGGATTTTACGCTTCTTTTTAAAATTACTGGTTAATTGATCATAGTGCTGGTTTAATCTCTCATTTTCCCCATCTGTGTTGGATGATAAAAGCTGCTTATAAATGCATAGCTATCAAACCCATTAATATTTGTCAGAGTTTAACATGTAATCTCAAGCCAAGTACAGGCTTTTCTCTTTTTTAAAAGCATGTTCTTTATAAAAGAGGCACTTGCATAGATTTTAGTTCTCTTGTGTACAAAATCACACGTGATTACTCCAGCAATTAGATGCCGACATGAAGAGGGAGCAGCAACGCTCTCCCGGGAGGGACTGACAGTGCAATACTTCACGAGACGGTGCTGTTAGAGTAAGGTTGAAGGCTGAGAGCTGTTAAATGCAGTAGGTGTGAATTACTGCACTATAATTCACTGGTGTCGTATTAGAATTATAAAATAGCCCTATGCAAATATTTTTTGCCAGGGCAAATAATCAGATCTAACAGGCACCACACCTCGACTGAGGGTCCTAAAGCCTTCAACAGCAACAAGGTATTGCATCAGAGAAGTAAAGGAAAAGAACTTGGTTATTTTAAGTTGATTATAATAATCAACTATGAGTGCATTTGAAATATTTATTTCTAGTTTCTTTGTCAGGTGCTCTGTTTGCCCCTTACAATCTCTGAAGACCTCCCCTGTTTAGTTTTCTTCTGGTGGCATCTCTTTCCAGCGCAGAGGTAGCTGAAGCCCCTGTACAAACAGGGTTTTGGTCATTCATGTTTTAGGAGCTTTCTCACAAGGATTAATCTATTATATAAATGAGTGAAGCAGAAGCACAGTATTGCATTTGGAAGCTATGCTCTAGTTCGGCATACCTAGCTTTAATACTCACTGTGATGAATTTATACCTGTACCTGAAGCAGAACTCACTGACGCCTGCAATTATCTGTAGCCCCCAAAAATCAGACTCTGCCATTTCCCTTTAAAATGTTAAATCTGGGGGCTAATGACAGGTCAGCTGTTATCATTACATATACGACCTGAAAATCCAAGCCATCCCCTCTAAAACCAAACATGCAGATACATCCAAGCACATTCTTATTGTTATAAAAATACTCCAGTTTTCAATTTCCAGTAAAGAGCAGTTAGTGGCTTGCTTAAGAAAGGACAATTGATGAGTGTGTACTGTGAAAGAGGGGCTAGGATTTAGGCTGAGCTCACCAAGAACTAAATCAACTTCAGGTTGTGCGGCTGTGCCAGGCAGGCAGAAGATCCTGGTGCGATGTAATGAGCTCAACAGCTGCTGGGTGTCAGTTTGCAACAATGCTATAAAAAAAAAGTTGGTTTGATGTTTTGTCTCATGGGAGATTCATATTTAAAACACAGATTTGGATATTTATGTTCTCCAGAACACTTCTCTAAAAAAGGTCAAAAAAAATTGTGCCTGTGCATAATTTTTGAGTTTATTTTTTGGCAAGTTACACTGCTGGCAATTTGGAGGTTTTGCAAATAAACCAATGTGTAACAATTTAATCTTTTTGTTTACTTAGCATATGGTCCAAACATGAGAAATACTGGCATCTTTGGCTCTTTTTTGGATCAAAGTGTTGGGAGTGTGATTGTCTTATTTACTAAGTATATTATCATAGATCTGAAATTATCCTGGCCCCACGCTGAGGTAAATAATGTTTTCTATACAGGGAATATACAATGGACAGTAATTGAAAGTTTCCTGTTTTCCTTCAGTATTTATTTGGGCTGAAAACTTGTATTCGAGGAGCGTTAGAAAATGAATTTCGATTGAACTGAAATTTGGTGGCAACCCTCAATCAGTTAGGCTCTTTTAAAAAGCCATCTTTCTCTGAGCACTGCTGCAACGAGCCTAGTAACACTCCCCAAATTAGATTTGTGTTACGGTTATTTGGGGCTATTTCAATACTTTTACAAAATTGAGTCATCTTCTCTTACAACGATACCACTAATTAAAACCAAGATGAGCAACTGCTTACACAGCTTGCTGGGTATGATTGCAGAGTTACTCAAGCACATGTTACAGCATATGTGTCCTCTAGGAACGTCAGATGAATGAATGTTGTTAAGCTATCCAAGAGCGAATGTCAAATTCCTCCAGCAAAAGCTTGACTGAACTCTGATGCTCATCTGAGATTCTAAAAAGGTCTCCAAACATTAAACAGAAAAGGCAGTTTGCCACAAGGATGGATTTCGTTATATCCCTCTGGCCTATTCATGGGATCCTGCTGCAGCCTGCTACTCCGGGGTGTTTTGACCTCCGGATCTGACAAAAGAGTTTGAGCAAGGACTCATACTAAGAGAGACAACGTTGCCATGGAAAGCTGAACAAGCCTTTAAAATCACAGCTTTGCTCTACCCTAAATCCCTGGCACTCTGTATTTCTTCAAGCTTATCTAACAGTGTACATGTCAGGCTTTTATCTCCAAAATCTAGCCCACAAGTTGTTGCCGTCTTACTGCTCTGCATCCTTCATCAGGCTGGCATTTTCAGATGGAGACCCAAGAGCTAGATCTCTCCATAACACTGATGTAATTTCCCCACATAAAAATGTCTTGGATTCAAAGTGCATTTAAAAGCATGAGTATTTAGTCAAGCACAAGTGGCCGAAAGCAACAGTGGTCACAATGCCCACATCTTCAGTCAAAAAGTGTAAATATTAATTGTTCTCCTTCAAGAAATTGTAGCACACTTTAATTGATGTTTTGGCTGCACAGGAGGGCTGGTTAATAAGGACGTTCAGGATTCTCCTTATTGATAAGTTTTAGTGGTCTCAGACTGCCTGAATTCATCATTTTTAGTTACCAGTCAAAAGGCAAGAACAAATGGAGATAATTAATTATCTTCTAAAATTAACCTTCTGAATTAGTTTTATTTGCATCAAGCTTATGTAAGTTTGCCATTATTTCTGCAAGCATTCTTCTTAATGCTATTATAGCATTTGAATCTTTTTGTAAATAAGTCTTTGTCACTGGAGGTCTAAATCAATCTGCCAAAATGAACCAAAAATCTTTTGTAAGCCAAGATGTTAAAAAGATTTTCCTGTAGCCAAAACTTTGAAATTCTCTATTCAGGAATCCCATTGACTGAAGAGCATTACAGAAATGGATAAAAAATATCATCAGCTGTTCCAGTTATCAAAATGATATCAAATTCTTTCTTGTGGATGCTACAGCATCAACTTGCTGCAACTCTATTTTTCATTCCTTTTCTATTAAGCTCATCTTTTCTCAAGCAGGATTTCAATGCATGCAAAGCCGTTTAAAAGAATTCAGAATTTCTGTTCAAGGTAATTGAAAGCAACGTGACGTTTTCCACATTTTTTGTGGCCGCTGCAGGACAAAAAGGCTCTCTTGAGTCCCTGTGCTTGTGTCACTGCTATAAATTCTTGTGTCACCAGCATTAGCTTAACACAACGTGACTGATCTAATTAGACACGATGTGTCACAGCGCCTGCACGCCAGCCGGGGAACTCACATAGGCCTTTTCAGGTGATGGCAGCTTTATATGTTCCTTCCACCCATCGTAGCTGATTAAAACCACATATATTTTAAACCTTGAAGCTGAACCCTTTCCACAGCCCCCCAGGGAGGCCACCCAGGCTGTTGTAACACAGTGGTGGATGCGGGCAGTGCTGAGCTTTGTGGGTCCCTCAGCAGCCAGGGGCAAGCTCCAGCCCTGCCTGCCCCAGCCAGGGGGACACCTCCACCCCACAGCTGTGGCCAGGGCATGGGGCAGCGTGGCTGGGGAGTTTGGACACATCCAGTTGGGCACCTTTGTGGAGATCAAGCACAGTGATGAGCACATCCACTCAGCTCCATGGTGACAGAGCTCCATGAAGGCTCTTCCAGCATCACTGGGGAGTGGCTCGAGAAAGGGGCCAACAAGAGCAAGCATGTGGATCTCCAGCTCATACTTGCCCTCAGCCCTCGCCTGGCCCCCAGGAGCACATCCACAACCAGCATCAAGGCCCCACTGTCAGCAGAAGAGAACCAGAGCCTAATGAACGCATGGCTGTTACAGCTCATCAAAGGGAAGAAGTCATCTGGGGATGCGAGGGCCCCATGGCTGCCCACCTTGGCTCCAGGGGCTGCAGACCCAGGTGGACTTCACCATGTGTGCAGCAGATAGAAAGGCTGCAAGAACAACGGGAAGCGCTGGAGGCTGGACATGGGCAGTGGACACGGACATATCCCATGGGCAACCCTGACAGGAGGTGTTCAGGTTCCCACATCAGCTGAAGGGCATGAAGAAGCCCTGGACTATTCAGAACTGTGCCATGACAGCTGAGTTACAGATATTTGAGGTTCAGGCAGACAAGGAAGTCTCTCCTCAGTTATTTACTTTCAGTGCTGGGGAGTAAACACAGAGGAAGAGAAAAGCGACGGATGAGAAAACACAGAGGAGTATCAGGAATCTCTGTGATGGTTGGAAGTATTCTTAGAAGCATCTCGGGAAATAGACTACAATGTAGATTTTTACACTGCACAGTTTGAATCAGTCCTGGGTCAAAAACTTGGCACCCTGATCAAGAGCCAAGAAAAAGTTAGATTATTCTGGCCAGCTCTTTGCAAGGAAGAACAGGACAATAACCAGAGCTGCACTAAGAGATCCCGAATGCTGTAAGTGGTGCCAGAGACCCCAAGACCCTGAAACTGCTGCAAAATGAGAGCTGTTATGATGCCACTGTGTCAACTGCTCAACAACTCAAATGCTTTAAGTAGTGTTTGCCGGGATATTCTGGTTGGGGTTTTTTTCCTTGAAAATAGTGGGTTAGACATGTGGGAAAATAGTCAGTGTTGTTTCCAGGTATTTTTCACTGTAGAAAATAAAATTGTGCAGTTGTGAGGATCTAACCTGTAGGAAAAGGCAAGAATTTACAGAAAATGTATCTTACCTCATCTGGGCAGGTTTCCTTCTCATGTCTGTAAAATATATAGATTTTTATATATATATTACAAACATGCACATATATATGCTAGATGAGACCTGCTCCAGGGTTGTGTCAAACTGCACCAAAATGAAAGTTGCGTTCCCAGGGTAGGAGGCATTTTGACTGATTTAAAAAGGCGTTAGAGTGCAAAGCACTGTCATTTCTGAGCATGATACATTTGGGAAATGAGGGTTATTTTGTCATGGCATAAGCTGTGTCTTTTTTATAGCATCAGCTCACTTTTTTGCCTCTCCCCATCTCTATCTTTCTTAAGTATGTTCTCATGAGACATTAAAAGATGCTAGAACCTGCTGTCATAAAAATCAGCCGGAAGATCATGGCAATTGCCTGACCAGTGGGGAGAAGATACGCATGCAGGGTTTGCAGAGGGAAGCAGAGGAGTCAGTGCCCTGTATCAGAGGCCTGATGAGAGGAGATTTGCCGGATCAAGGGGTCAGAAAAGCTGCATCCAACAAAGCACCATCTGATAGTACGTATCAGTGCGATAGCAGCATCCCCAGACTGGCACATCAGGGAATCCCTGCAAAAACTGCTCCTGATAGAGAGGTTAAAGCATCCAGCACATATCTGTGCTTACTATTCAGTTTGGAAATTAATTAGTAAAAAATATTGAAAGGATAACAAGTAAGTGGAAGAAATTAAATGGCAAAAATCATACCTCCTTAATTGATTATAATCTCTCTCCATTTCCTCTTGCCATCTGAGCTCTCTCTGGCTGTTGGTCCCATCCACTCATTTATGCTAGTGAACATTTTAAACACCTGATCAAAGTCTGGTGAAACCAATGGAATAACTTCAGCAGCCTTTCAACCAAGCCAGAAATTTGTTTTCTGTGATAAAATGATGAGACACCAAACATTGTTTAAATTCTGGTCATCTCCTAGTAATAACATGCCATGGTTTTCAGCTTCAGTGCATATTACAAGCATTTATTTATTGGCATCCTGCTTGTTTTGGTATTCCTAGTTTCCACAGCTTGCAGCGTTCAGAGATGGAATGAGACATAGGTACTACTTGCCAGATTAAGATAAAAGCGTGTTGTTTCCAGCAGGAGTTTAGCATGAAAGGATTTTCTCCTTTCTGAAAAGAAACTTCTTTGAGGTTCCTTAGCGTTTCTCTTGAATTCTTGTGTTTGAGGTGCTGGATGTAGGAGGACAGTGGGTTGTAAAGCCTAGGTAGCCCACCGTGGGGTACAGGATGTGAAAGCACAGTGGCTCCGTGGTCCTTTGCCTGGGACTATCTAGCAGGCTCCCTTTTAGCTGCATGTAGGAAGCGTTTTCCACACAAGACGTGATGGATTCACTCTCTTGCCTGCCTGTGGTCCTTACTCCAGGTCTAAGTTCCCGCTGTTCACATGCTGTGGCCATGCGTTAGCTATAAATCATGAGTGTGAACTGTTTTGGCAAAAAGGGCTATGAATTAATTGAGTTGGGCACAGTTCTAGAAACACGATTTTAATGAGCTGGAACAAAGTCATACCAGGGTGGGATGGTTTGCAGTGAGTGAGAAAATGAATTTTATTCTCTCTTTGTTTATACTCACACATTCAGGAGGCTGCCACTAAGCTCTGAAGGTGACTCATGAGCACACCCTACTGCTTTCTAAAGCAGATGCAAAAGGAATTAACTAAATTAGCCCTTTTCCCCCATTTTTGTGGTTATGTGACATCTTGGTTAACCTCTTTTCCTTTTTTGCTGATCTTCGTTTACATATTTTCCTTGCCTTTCTAAACATAAATCCTGTGTATGTAAAGAGTGCAGAACCCCTCTTGCTATTACCTGGACTTAAAGCATGATTTTTGCCTGGTTTCCATGAGTTTGTAGCCACATAAAACCCTTTTGTATTTTGGGTTTGGAAATGTAGTTTAAGCATGTTTACATATGTCCATAAAGATTCAGAAATTCAATGAAAATTCATTCTAATTCTTACAGGTCAAGGCATTCCTTTGTAATGAAACCAGAATCAGATATGCGTGTTGGGTTTTAGGTTTGCATTGCTCTGGTGACCATGAATGTTCAATTACATAAAGATCCCTAACTAATTATAGTGAGGTCGGCCATTCACTTAGCCTGTTAAACAACTGAAACAAGTTTATGAGATGCACTTTTGTTTGTAACTAATTGTAGCTAGATGAACAAGTAAAGCAACCATTGTATAAATAGAACCCGGCTAATCTAATCATTTAATGCCTGATAATTAACCATAAATACTGCTATTCTGTTATGCTGCAAGGATTTAAATCTGTTCTTTCCTACCTGTGTCATTTCTTGGGAAAATTTCATTGCTAGTGAGACATTATACTTAGGAGCGCTACACACCCCCCAATACTTCATCTGCCTCTCCTTGACTTCAGGGTTTGAGAAGAACTGAACTCAGAACCTCCTCTTTCAAGAAGTGATAGTAGTTCCCATTGTAACTGTATCTAAATAGATAGATGGACAGACAGACATATATGTCTAGGTCTGTATTTCCAGCTGCTGCCTTCCTAGTTCCGAGGCTGCAACAGCTTTGGCTGTAATATAGATCCTTATTTTCCACACTTTTGTAGTGTTTGCCAGTTAATTTAGAGCAGCACTGCAGAGCCTCCATAGCTTGATTCAGTCTCTGCTGAACTCCTTGTTAGGTTTCCTCATCACTTGTTCCAACTCTTGCATGTTCTCCCTGTGCAGTCCTCAAAGGTTTGAATTCCCTTGGTCTAAAGCAACCGAATGCTCGCTCATGTGCTTCCTCGAACAGTTAGGACAGTTCAACTCACAACATGTGCGTCAGCTGAAAAATAAAATTGATTCACCCACTAAGTTTTTGAAACATTCAATTGCTTTGCCCTCTGCTCTCACAGCCACTTGCCTTCCTGTCTACTCCTCCCCTTCAAACTGCCTTTCTAGCTGTGACTCCACACCAGGCAGGCAGCAGTAATATTGTTGGGTATATCTTATAATCTTTCCTTTCAGCTTCTGCCAGCATTGCCAGCTCTCATATCTCACAAAAGATAGGTTTGTTCATTCCTCTTGTACCTTCTACAATTATTGAACTGTTGGAATCATACCTTTTGGGGGGGTTAATTAATCTTTTAGACTTCTTGGTAGCTGAAAAAAACCTTGGAAAGATACAATCTAAATGCTTCTAAGCTGGAAGACCATGCTGAAAAGAAATATTTACAGAAAGTTAATCTTGTGAATTTTGGAACCAGAAATAGGACATTTAAAAGCTTGACTTTGGCAGCACAGCTCTGCTTAAACCTCCCTGGCTCAGGCACTTGTGATCGAGCCTGTGCAAAGGCAACCCCTTTCCTCCATATCTCTGGTAACCAGGTGGCTCCTTGACCAATTGAAGACATCATTATTTGGCTCTGTTTCTACAGAAGTCCAGGGAAAGGATACAGAGAGCCCCCAAAACCCACAGCTTGATGTGGTTTTAGGAGAGCTCCTCTGGTGTCTAGGGTGTCTAGGGCAGGAGGTGGCCCCATGCTGCTGGAGGAGGGTGGAAGGGGAGAGCCGGGAGCTCTGCTAGCTGTGTGCATTGTGCAATAGGAAACAAGAGAGGTTCTACCTCAGCAGGAGCCCCCAGCTTCCCAACCCACAGCATCTGGAGTTTCCAGTTCAGTTCTGAGGTGTCAGTCAAAATGGGAGCTGCAGTGAATGGATCAAAATAATCTGTACCCTGCAAAGACAATCTGGGAGAACAAGACGCCTTCTGGTACTGCCTCTGCAGCAAGCGGTATGCAATTTGCTCAATTTAGCATCAAGTAAGCATGGCTGAATTTAGCCTTGTATTTTTGGCTTTATTGTTATCTGACTATTACAGCTCAGCCTGTTATCATGAGGCTAACTCACAAGGTTGGTTTTTTTTCAGATTTTTCTCTGGTTTTCTGCTCAGACAAAGCCCAAGGCAACTGGGATTTTCCAGAGTAGAGAATGACTGTTGTCACTAATAACAGCTTTAGTCAGCAACATATGTTTAGTGATGCACATCAATATTTGTGCTTTCACAGATGCTAAGATTTTGCATTTTCTATGTCATTGTGTCCAGGAGCATGCTTTATCTCAGTTTGAGAAAAGTAGATGTAAAATACTGAATTTTTATGCCTTTCCCAAGCTGAAAGCCTGTGGCTGAAATTCCTCTGTGCTATCAGGCAGTGTTACATTGCAAACCATACCATTTCCTACTTTGTACCAGAGTCCCATGCATCATTAAAATATGCACCTCAGCTATGATTTACAAGGCATTTGTATCATTTTCCTTTTATTTTTCTACAGAAACAGGTAATATCTCAAAGGCTATGTTGAAAGACATGTTTTGAAGCAATTCACCTGGTATTCTTCCTCTCTCTCCTTTAACGCTACAGGGAGTATGTGATGGAAGCAATGTTGTTATTCCTCAGATTGTTTCTTCGAGTTTTCTCTTGATTCTATTTTTATATTGAGTCATTGTTCTTCTTTTGACGTCCTAATCATCTGCTCAGCAAGAAGCTGGGATGTCACATGTGAGGAGATGATTTCAAGTGAAGAGGAAAAAATACACCAAAGAGGAAAGTTGAGATGTAAGGATGCTGTGTACATGCAAAACTTGCAGTACTTAGGTTAATTGCACAGAATCATTTAAATCTGCATCACTGTGTTGCCCAAATAGAAAGCACAGTCTTGCGGGCAAACTAGAAAGAAAATTCCTGGAACTTCAGGAACACCTTTGTGTGTGCAGTTCAGGTGTTCTCTGTCCAGCAATGATAGTTGCATTCTGGATGAAAGAAGTTTGATGAAAATCTACCATGTGGCTTTTCTTGTTTTTATAGACTTAGTTTTTGCTTAAATTAACGTCTTCCCAACTTATGGTAAGAAGCAAAAAATCAAAACATCCTCATCCTCGGGACTGACTGGGGCCAGCCTGATCCCCGCACCGTGCACCAACATGCTTGCCCACTTTTTATGACTAAATCAGTTGGTCACAAATAAACAATTTATTTCTTGTGTTGCGGCTACAAATAGGCTGCTACAACCACTGAGCACACTTTCTCTCGGTGAACCGTGTTCTTGATACTGAGGAACAGAATAGTAGCTAGTGCACAGCTGCTGTGTAACAACCTGCCTGCTTTCCTCCGTGTCTCCCCCTGAAATTGATGTTTAAACTCATTCTCATTTGTTAGGCTTCACTGGTTTTGCTCTTCACCTGGGAGCTGACGCTGCAGAGGTCTTGCTTACAGCTGAGCAAAAGGATACCTTGCTGCTCTGGAGTTTCTTATATTGTTTGCAGTCTAATTTTCATAGTTTTATACCCATTTCAAGTGGTGTTAAGAACCTCTTGAAATAAGACATTAGAGCTCAGTCTTTGCCTGGATACTTACCTCTTCTGCAGACTCTCCCTGTCTTTTGCTGCTGCAAGATGTTGCCTGTGATGCCTCTCCCTCATTTCTTGTCTCTCAGCCAACTACTCTTTATGATCTGGTCCTTCCCTTTTGCTGAGTTCACACATGCCACCCTCCATGTAATGGTTCCAAGGAGAGAGGAGTAAATACACCATCCTCCCCTTTGGCAGAAAGGAGTCTAAGCAAAAATGTTTCCACCTCTGATACTTCCTCAGTTAAGCTTCCTACATCCCCTTTTCTTCCAGTCATGGTAATTTTTGGGTAGTGGTGCTATTCTTGCATGACCAATTTGCATAAAGCCATAGGAAAGTATATGTTTTATTTTGTTTCAACTGGCTTTTTAAATCTGTTAGAATTTTTGTGCATGATTTGATAGATGGAAACACACAAGCAGGTGCTGGATTCATGTTTTAAAAAGTATCATGTGTCAGTGAGTGCCCTGGCTTTACACTTCTGACTTAACAGCTTTGTGCAATGGAGGTTGAAACTACCAATAACTGTAAATATAACCCATTTTTATTGGCATAACAGTGACATCTATTGTTCGATATTATATACATCTGTGCCACTCTTAGCAACTGCCTACAGGTATTGAACTGATCTTTCTCAATTTCATAAGATGCAAGCATGCAAAGTCAAATTATTGATTCAAGGAATTATGTAGTAACACATGTAGTAATGCCATTGGACAGCTATGCAAAATTAAGCCTAATTCGTTTTGTCACAGCCTAATTTACAGATCCGTGTGGACTGATGCACAAAGACAGGCGCCTCCTATTTCCCAGAGTGTCGGAAGATGGTGCTTTTATGAAACCTGCACACCAGCCACGCTGCTGGCACGGCTGCAGTGATGCTGTATCTTCCACGCTCTGGACAGGCAGGGGCTGGCAACACGCAGCAGCAGATTCCCCTGGGAAAACTGCCTTTGCCTTGACCCCCAGCACAGCTGCAGAACATCTGCCTCCCTACAATCCTTGGAGCTACCCAAGGGTCAGGTCCCTCGCAGGTACAGACACAGGCACAATTGCAGGCACCGACACAGTAGGCAAGAGGTGTGGGTGTGCAGCGAAAAACACCATTGCTCATTTACTTTCCAGTGAGCATTTGCTGCAAGGCAGAACCACAACCCAGCACTGGGTCTGACCCAGGCCACTAAAGCTGACCTCCTACAAAACAGCCCCGGGGGTGTGCATGGCCGCAGCATGCCAGGTACTTGCTCTGAGTATTTTCAGACCAGCTCTTGCACTGGAAACAGAATTCCAAAGCATCAGGATGGCGGTGTTGAAAGTGATTTTTCTCTAAGTCCTCCCTTCTTGCCCTCTTTTTATTATGTCTTCTACCTCTCTCTCTCTTGTTTTAATAGAGGATGCAGAATTCAAATAGGGAAGATTTTAATATAGCAGTAATGAAATACAGGGGCTATCTAGTGTGTCAGACACTGTGGCTGATTAGACTTTCTGATTCGTGGGCTAGCACTCAAGGGAACAGCAACTGTCTCTTTTACTGCCTTGTCTATGAAAACAGCAGAAGGCTATGTACGCTCATTACTAGTTTATGTGATTCTGAACATTAGAGGAGATGTGGAGAGAGCAGAGCTATAGAATGATATTTTTAATAATTTTAATGGAATACTGTGTTTAACTCCTATAGAAGCAAACTCTGGATAAGCAATTACTCAGTAAAAATACTTGATACTACTAAATGAAGCAACATAGTTCTCTTCTTTTTAAGCTATAAGCTTTAATATAAGGTTACAAAAATGTAAGAAGCGTGGGTAAAGGGAACACATTGCCTATAGACCATGCTGTGAAGATAGCACTGAAATATGTGCTAAACATTTAGCTTACACTTAGAGTTCAGTGGTGTACATAAATGCTACCTTGAACAGCCACAGCACATTCCTAAACTGAGGACATAAAGATGGACTCTGTTGTGTAACCCACTGGGCTTACTATTGTTTGAGAAAGAAACAAGACTAAATACATAGACGGACTTTTCCAAACCTCCATTCAACTGGAAAGGCTGCAGGATGAAACATTCATATTGAAAATCTTGGATTAAAATCTACATCTCAAGTTTTTCATTTATTGTTCTCCGCAGTGATGTAAACTTGCATCTAATTTCCTATGTTCAAGCCTCCCTTTTCAGATGCTCTCTACATAGTAGCACCCAGCTGCAAAATAACAGCAGCTGTGTTTCTAAGGGCCTGTGTTGAACTTCTGTGCTTTCCAAAGAGGGAGAAAAAGAAATGTTATAGGAGCAAGTAACACAGATTTCATAAATAAACACATTCTGAAGGTCTCGCTGTTCCCTCAGTCAAGGGAAAAGGAGGGCATCTAATGAAAGCTCTGAGCTCAGGCTTCTCAGTGTCATAGGGGCTGGAGATGCAGACATGCACCAAACCCCACTGGGCTACGTTTTCTGAGACGTGAATGTTCACAAAAGCAATGAAAGATGTTGTCTGTCCCCAGATTTTACAGTTTCATGTGTGAAGAATTAAGAGATCTAGTGGTGGCTACAAGGAGCAACTGGGGTGCTACAGGGCAGCAAGATGAGAGGTTGGCACCTCTGTCCCCATCTCACTGCCTGGAGAATGCCCAAGTCTGTGTCTGAAAATGTGTGAAATGGTGATGGCAGCTGCTATGAGAGGCCTGGGGCTGGAGCTGAGGGGGATGAGAGAGAAAACTGAGTAGAGGGAAAAGGCACAACCCTGGGACTAAAGCACCTGCCAGAAAAAACAAACCCAACCTGCGAGACCTACCTGCTGTGCTGATGGTGCCTCTGTGAGTGGTGCTTTTAATTTGCTCATTTAGAAAGGCAGCCTCAAAACAGTTGGTGCACCATGCAAGAACCTGAGAAAATGCAGGGAGAGGGAGATTTAGAGAAGCTGCGTGTACCCAGGGATAATGGCGTAGCTCCACCGGCACCGGGCTGGATCCAGCTGAGTGTGTTGGTTTCTTTTTGTGGATGAATATCTTTTCTTTTGACCCCCAAGTTCTTTAGATTTATGCAGGGACTCTCTTCTCCACAATCATAGCTCAAACTAGTGCAGGCATGTGTGAACGTGCAGCAGCAGCACCCTGACCACAGTGCCTAGGGGAGCTCCCTGGCACAGGAGGAAGGTCCTTTGCCTTCAGGAAAGCTCTGCACAATTACATGCAGAATTACACTCCTTAATGTCAGAACCTTTCCACCTCCCCAATCATTTAGGAAAGCAATGCCCTAAGATTAGGGAATCGGTTTGCTAACACATTTAAACGTGTCCTGCTACCTCTGCCCAGAGCTCTTTGGAAAGCCTCGCCCGTGTGAGAATTGAGCTTTGCTGTTGATTTTTCTAGCTTACACGTTCTGGTTTTCGCACCGCAGGTATCGGTGGGACCAGCAGCTGAAGCGCCTCATCCCCAGCACTGGCGGTGAGCCCACCACTCCCGAAGGTGAGTGTGAAAAAGGAAGATGTTTTTTAATTGTGTCCTGACACATGGCAGAACTAATGAAAGTGGTGGGGCTGACGGCAGCTCTTGAGGAATGCATTGCTGACTTGTGGTGCTCTCAGTGACCCAGAGCAGCCATAACAAAACCAGGCCTCTCCAACCTCAGGAGAGGCATTTCCACTTCATTTTCTTTTTATGGGCAAAACCCTGAGGTCTTTATTCAGTCTCTGCTCTGTGCTTGCTCCTGTGCCAAAGCAAGTCACTGTGACTGGAATTAAGCAAAAGCTGAGAGTCTGGTCCTGTCCTGGCAGAGGCATCAGTGGTTGCAGGTGGAGCTTCTTCAGATTCATCTCACTACAGAGCACGTTTTCTCCTCTGACTCAGGAAGACACCCAAGGCAAGCATTTCCCTGAGCCCCCCCTCCACCATAGTGTGCCCCCTGAGCTGCAGAGAGGCCAAGGAGAGGGGCTTTGCTCTCCCACCCCCAGGTGCCTGGGGAAGAGGCAACGAGGTTTGCAAGCAGGCACAAAAGTAAAGCTGCAAGATTTTCACAGAGACCTAAGGGACGTGGGAGCCTGGAATTCGCACTGAAATTCAGAGGGTGCTGTGCTGTTGATTCCCCACACGTAGCCTTAAAATCCCAGTCCTCTGTATTTATTGTCTCTGAAGTTGCATCCCCTTAAATTGCAAAAGCAGAGGGTGAGTGATAGTAGGTTCTGAAAAATCAGCGTTAGCAACATGCAGGCAGCCCCCAATCTGAGTGGAGGGCAGTAATTTATTATCCATTAGGTGATCTGTCAGTCAAAGAGGGCTAACAGAGCAATAAACTTTGAAGTGATCTGTGGAGCTCTGCCCATACTACTAGCTGGCTATCAGAAAGGTCAGGATGGTAAGATGGATGGTTTCCTCTTCTTCAGAGACTCTATCTTTCTCTCTGGTGACACGTGCAGCTCTCTCTCATCAAGCAAGATTGTCAGATATCTCCTGTGGATGAAGTCAACTCCAATCCACTTGTGTATTTTACTGTTTCAGAGGAAAGAATCCAAAGGTTTTATGTTTTACTGAAACGTTTTCAAGTGAGGACAACAGCCCATTTCTCCAGGGGTGTTGGAAGTGAGCTGCAGCCTTCAGTGCCAAACCCAGCCTCCTCGCAAGGCTGATGCTCCGCAGCTCTGCAGGGCTCACAAGCTGGTGGCCAGATGCTGATGCAGCAAAGCTTCAGGGAGACTTTGTTGGGGAAATTATTCTCCTCTGTGGCTCCACTGTAGTCAGAGTACCAGGCCTAGATGTAAGACCTCATGCCTGGGATTCAAGGGGTACAAGCTCATTTCTTGTCTGTCACCTGAACGACCACCCTGGGGGCTCCTCCAGGGTGAGGACCCAATCATCCTTCAGTAAGAGTTGAAATTCAGGATTCATTAAGCCAGACAGAAAACATGAGAGGTTCACAGACTCCATCTCTGGGAAAGGGGAAAACTTAGATTTTGGTCCAAAACTGCTTCAAATGTTTCATCCCCGGAAGAGTCCTGGAGGCAGCAAGTAATATATGTTTTGAAAGGCTTCTCTAACGCAGGTGCAGAAGCTTTCCCAGAGTGCTGCCCTAACACATTAGTATTTCCAACAGACTGCCCTAAACCCTAAACAGACAGTCTCGCTCCTGGGTGGCCAAGGAATCATATTTCTCAATCAGACCTTTAACTCATTTGAGAGCTCTCTCCGAACGCACTGCGCAAAGCAGCCCGGAGCACTCTCGCGATGGGGAATTAATCCATGTTCCGACACATTCTGTGGCTCCATCCTTCTCTCCTCGCTCCTTATTGCACTGACATTTGTTACCAGTCTCTGGCTTGCAGCTACAGGCAAAAGCATAACCAAACTTTCAAGCCCATGGAAGGGAACTGGAAATGGTCCCAGCTTCAGATTCCAGCCCCAACCCGAGTTCTGGTATTCCCCATCCTTATTGTCATTGCAATATCGTGCACATGTTTATTTGTCATACTCTAATAAGCTGTATGTGAACAGCTAGCTTGTTTATTCTCTAAGGCTAGATTAGAACAGCCAGTCTCCTCCTGGAAAAAGTGGAGGTTGAATTATTTATTTTCTTTTCTTCAAAAGAAGCTTATGGCACGCTGGATGAAAAGTCAGAAATAATTAAGAAAAATGCTATGCATTCAAACAGGAGAAGTACATGTAGACCGGCTGAAATGACTACCCCTGTTACACTGTTCACACGTAACAGGTCACAGCTGGTGGAAGTGTGGTCTTGGGATGGGTGCTCACTTCTCAGTGTTGCAGGATTCTGGATTGTGCTTTTTACCAGGTGGTGTGGAAGTGTTTCACAGGCTACTGTCAAGAGGTGTGTGTTAGAGACGGGGATACTGAGGCACAGAGAAGGAATGACATGGAACATGTTATTTCTTTAATTATGCTTTCAAAAATGACTCTTTATTTTTAAGATATGATTTATGTTCTTTTTCATGCAGACAAAGTTTGAAAATACTTCTCCTTATAAATGTACCTTCCTTCTTCTCTAAAACACTGATGCCTCCCACAGAGGAGACATTCTGCGTTTATGAGTTTCCATCCATTGGCCCTGGACCTCAGGTCAGAGTTCTGAGCAAAAGACAATATTCCCTGACAATGAGCCGGTTTATAAAGTGTGAACGGACATCCCTTTCAAAAAAAAGACTCCTGTTGCTATACTGATATTGGATTGATTTTACATTGCCCAAATACCTGGTTAGATGTGTCAGCTTGGAAGAAGTCCTTTAATTATGATTCTGATCACATGTGGAACAAGATTTTCTGAAACAGTTTTAAGGAAAAAAATACATTTCAGGAACTAAATCCTCAGTAACTCCAATAGCTAGAATTCCATTTGGGAATAAATAGCCCAATATGCTCACTTCAGTCCAAGAAAGAAATACATTAGCGAAAGGTATTTTGAATGAAAAAGTAATCTCCTTTCTCATTTCAGCACAAACCAAGTCCATCCCACATAATCATACTTTTTAGTACATACAGATCTGTGATTGCTCTTAAAAACTGATTTCTCTAGGTTTAAAGCCAATTGCTCCTCATGTTTAAGTGAGACTGCTATTTTACCTGAGGGATAGCAGAAAATATTCATCTCAACCTATTACCAGGCCCTTAGAGTTTAATTAATGGATGTGAAGTGCTTTGAGATCGTCAGATAAAAGGTAGTTTGTAAGTGTAAATATGCGATGATGACTACCTTGGCTAACCTGCCCCGGAGATGTCTGGAGTTAAAAGCATGAGCTGTGGCAGTGGAGGGAGAAGAGCAGGGCTGTGTAGGTGGCTTTTAACACCCCCATCTCTGTGGGCGCCACAAAACGGGGACCTGTCACCAGGGGCTTACACAAAGGTACTGCTACTTAATGCCATAGGCAGAGTCCTATTAAACACAGTAGGCAATCAGACTAAGCACCTAGCCTTCCATTTGAACATTTTAAAGGTTAAAATCCTATAGAGTATTTCAGAGCTATGAAGTACATGCTTTTCGCTAGAGCTGAGCAGAACCCAGCTGTTCAAAGTGACAAGGATTTTCCAAGCACTCCAAGGTAGTTAGGTACCCAGCCTCAATTGAAGTTCGGCAGAAACTAGTCCTAATTTTCTTGGAGTCCTTTGAAAATCCTGGATGTGGTAAAAAAGTATTTACAAAGGTTTTTTACCCTTTTTGGGAATAATGAAGCATAGTCTGGATAGTTCAAATGGCATCTGCTTAGAGCTGGGACAAATTCTTCTGTTTTTTTCTCTTCAAGGTAAATCCTTCTGTATATATTTGAGGCTCCATAATTTATTGTTATTGAGCTCCGTAATTTACTGTTCTAAAATTCATTAAGTATTTCACAGGCAGTGTAATATTCTTTGACCACCTTCCTGGGCATCCTTGTGCTGGTGGGTTTTACAAGTTCTTTTAAACTAGGTCAGTGAAATGTCCTCTCAGTTGAGGGTTTTTTCTTTGAAGCAACCTCAGGAGAACAGCCTTGGGTTAGCGTAGTGTATTTCAGAACATAATGTATAGCAGTATATGGGATATAAGATTCATTGACTTAGCTAGGTTTAAAAAACTAATCCTTCTTCCCTAAATCTTTGATGAAACATTATTTTAGCTTGAAATGTTCTGTGGCATGTAGTAATTCTTCCTTGGGTATAAAATTTTATTTCTGCTTCAAGCCTGTTTTGGAAACCTTGGCACATTCAGCTTAGTGCAGACAACTGCCACAACAGGAAAAGTCCTTTGTGATATTGAAAAGCAAGGTGCCCCAGTGCTGTGAGATGTGAAAACTCATTTAGTTATAGGAAGAAACAATACATGATCATTTCAGAATTAAAAGGTTATCAGGGCTAGAAACAGAGGTAAATCCTCTGTTGAATCCAATATTCAGCATAGAGAACTGACTGACAGATTCAAAGGACTGCTCCCATCCCATGTTGCCTGGAAGTCAAACCCCTGTATGGGTTAGAAGACCCACTGAGAGCTGGTTCAGCCTCCGGGAGATGTGTCCACCACCGCCTGTGGGAACACAGAGTGCTCTGAAAACAATGTCATCTCCTGCAGTCCGCACACTGCACCCAGCAACACACCCACCGAATGGGAGCATTGCAGTTCAACCAGCAGAAGAGAGTCTGAATGTTGTCAAGAACCCAGCCCTGTTTTATCTGAGCTAGTGTGTAACTGTTTGATCCACTAACCTGCTTACAGCACTTTTTATTTCCTTGCTTTGAAAACTCATGCTCATTTTGTATGGAAAAAAAAAGTCAGAAGCCTACAACCTGCATATTTTGGGAGTCTTTTAAAGCTAACACTGTTCTAAATGCAAGGTTGGAGATTTGGAGATCTCTCTTTTCTTGTTCTTGTTTTATTTCCCATTTAATTGTTCAGCATCACCTATTTTTGCTTTGCAGTAAGATGTCCTAAACTCCAGTACAGGTATTATCCTTACTACCATTGCACGTTCTTATTTAATTATTTTTAAACATCCTGACCCGTTATAGATTAAAAGTCATGAATGAGGTTAATGTATAATTAATGAGCAAGGGTGTTCGTGATGACACCTCAGAATAATGATGAATGAGCTGAACAAGAGATCTGACGAGCTGTTCAAGGTCAAGTTGCACATGGGAGTGTTAATGTTGCCTGACACAGCTTTATTCCTTCTGATTTCCTATTTTAAACAGATTTGTTATTCTTACAGAGCTATTAAGCCATTTAAAGGGATGGGAAGATGTCCTCTGACCTCTAAGGAGTGCTCCTTTCTGGTAGTCCTTTTTACCATCTGCCCTGAAGTAGCAGATCCAAAAATCATACTTCTCTCTTGAAAGATATCCACTGAGTTTAGAGGACAGTTGATTGGAGGGGAGGGAAGAAGGAAAAAGCAACAACAAACCACCAACTCAAAGAAAACCCTAATTATTAACTCAAATAAACTTTGATCTATTTCCATATAACAGATATTCTATTTACTGAAAATACTTCTTTACTGACAGACTGCAAACATGTAGAAAAGTACTTGACTGGTGAAAGTGGTGTAGAAATTGGATGTTGATGCACAGCCTGGCTTCATCATTTTAATTCATGTAGATAAGGTTCTATCCTGTGATTCAAGCCCCACAGTTGGAGGAACATGGCACTGTAATCTGTACGGTGTGTTTTACAGCAGCAGCAGTTAATTCTGACCTTTCTTCTTACTTAAAGGTGGGTTTCTTCATCAGTGACCTTCCCTCGGAAACGAGGCGTTATGGATGATGGATTCAACTACGTGCCAGGATCGCTGGGAAAACTATTCGTGTCTGCTGCCTTCAGGGTTTGTAACACTGGACCATGGGCCAGGCCCGGTAGGTGGTTGAAAATGGCCAATTTATCTAGTTGCCATGTTTTCCACACAGTCTTCATTTCCGCTTGTCTCAGGGAGGAGGGAAAGGTTTTCTGTCTCTCTAATCATTTGCTATGTATGTTGCTGCTACTTAATTTATTTTCTTTGGTCACTGTTGTCAAAGCTTATCCTCCTCTCTCATGCACTGAGTTACTGGATGCTGGTACACACTCTGTCTTTCTGCCAAAAGGGTGCTCAGTGTTGTGCGGTACGAAAAGGAAACAGCACAAAACGCTGGAAGCCTATGTTTTGAGTAAAATATATAACAAAAAAAAAGATTTTAATCTGAAACTTGTCATTTCTGCCACAGACACTGCCCGTGCAAATGTGTCTGTTTTGACCCTGCGACCAGAACCAAAGAGCAGACTGTTCACCCACTGTACAAGCCCAGCCTGATCTAAAAGGAGTCTGTGTGTGACTAGAGCAACCTCTGGCCCACGTGTGTTCCCGTGGGGGTCAGAGTAGGCTGTGATCCTGTGACCTACCTGTGGTACCCGGGGGATGCAGAATATTTCTGGCCACCAGAGATTCTGAAAACACTGAGACATTTCAAGCCATTCAGGAACATAAATATGAACTTTCTCCACTGTTAAAAATGAAACAAAAATCCCGCAAGCTGTACAGATGTATAAAATGCTCTAAAGACTGTGCTAATTTGCTTAAACAAAGATTTTAAAAAGCCCAAACCACACGGTATGAAGACACAATATGTTTTTAAGCAGTATGGCAGAAGAAGAGATGATTTATAGTGCATAGAAGACTGAGATCACAACAAAGAGGGTAGACAAAGGCATGAAGATCTGTAACAGCAACAGATTGATATAAATCTACTGAACCAAAACAATTAGGGTAAAATTAGAAACATAAAATAATATCCTAGATAAACTGTCACTTATAATCAACATGATTTAGACTGAATTAACATAAATCCCCAGCACAGTATATTTAGAAATTACTTTCATTTTACCATGTTTGTAAGTTCAACTTTTGCCTAGATGAAGATGTATTTAACAGGACATTTACCTGCTGATGATTGCCCATAAATAGGATTAAGCCAAGCTAGAAACAAACAAACAAAATGCTTTTATCTCCCACGGTACTATAAGAACAGAGTTGTGTGTCGCCATGCAGACACACACCGTGCCTATGGAATTTTAAGTAAAAAAAGAACAGAAAATGTACAAAAATGGCAAAATACAGTACAACTGTGGTATTGTATACACTGTATACATGGAACGTTCAATGCCTTAACATTCACAGATCCCAAGACTGGCTCCTGGTTTCCTGTGTTTCCCTTAGGAAGAACGAGGGTGTCCTCACTACATGGCAGGACAGGGAGGTTGCAAACTGGACTGGTTCATGTGGCTTTGCTGGGAATCCAGGAAACTTTCCTTTGTTTTCTGCCTCAACATAGAGCAAAGCACTGATCTCACCCCGCTGTATGGCAGTGAGGATATGACGGCAGAAGGAATTGAGTTTACTCGGCTTGTCACAGCGCTTTCTGTCACTCTAATTACTTCATAGATATGAAATTTTGCTTGGAATAAAACACAACCATGTCACAGATCTGACATCAGGGACTAAATGCCCAAAATATATTTCTTATTTTCTCCTGCTGGATTTTCCCCTTTTCTTCCTATATTTTCTTGCAGCTGCTAGGCTCCAGACTGACTCAATATTCAGGTTAGATAAACCTCACGTGTTCTCCTTTGAAGGGATAGTGTTTTATTCATGTTTATTGTTTTCTTGCAGTACTGTTTCCACTTCTTTTTTTTTTCCATGAAGCCTATTGAAGCAAAATTTTAAAACCAAGGAAGACAAGATAACCAATACGTTTTCTAACAGAAAACATTCCTGAATTCTGGCACATTCTGAAATGTGAGTTTAAAGAGCACATACTATTATTTCTGAACACAAACATTTAGGAAAGGGCACTTCCTCTGACATGATGCATTGTGATTTCTAGATGTGCTTTAGTAATGACTGATCCGACAGCACCCTCCAGATATAAGATTGTACCTTGATTGGGATGAGTTTCCATCAAGCACATTTTGTTCAGAGGAAATAAGAGAACACCTGTCCCAGTGGTACAACCCCAGCTGGCATGGAACAAATCTAAGCACTGTGGAAGTCACGAGTGCAAGAACTGGTCTTTGTAAGCAGTAACACAAGCACCTGGAATGGGGGAAAGAGCTGAGTTTTGGGTCTGGGTGGGGTTGATTTTGTTTTCTGTGTTTTGAAAGGGGTGGAATCAATGGAACTACATTGGAAACCACAGTAAGCAATGTCCCGCTTGGAGAAGATAGCATTTTGGGAAGGTAAGCTGTGTGAGCCATGTGATGTGTGTTGGTTGCTAATTAATCAATTCAGAGCAGAGTTTTAAAAGGTGGTTTGAAGCTGTAGAAGCCTAAATGGCTGATCTATACCCATCCTTCTCTTCTGTGCTGCCTTGTGGAACTATGAGCAAGCTGTTACAGGTTAGATGTATGTATAATAAATGTATAATATCTGCTGCATCCTTACTTCCAAATAATGCCCATGATTGTTTTGGACCATAGAGCAAGAAGCCAGTCCTACTGCCCAGTTCCCTGCTACGGGCCTCCTCTGGAGAGTATCAACAGGAAAACAGCAAGTAAGTGAATATTCCTGAGTATATCTTTAGGTTGCATATGGGAGAAAGTGTAGGAGGAATATTGCTAATCCTTTACATTTTTTATGTGAATTACTTTTCCAACAAGTCAAGAGATTCTGAATCTTTCTGAGATGGGATGCATGCTATATGCTGTATGAATTTTATGATTGCCTTTACAGATTGGTGAATCTCATGCTAGTCTAGCATTTAGTGTTGCCTATCTGTTGATAGTATTCTAAGTCAAGGTAGGAAGCTTAACCAAACTCCCTATCTTCATTTCACCTCAGAAAGAATAGTTCCACTTCAAATCTTATAATCTCAAAACAATATCAGTTTTCTATTCCTCACTGCTGTCCTTCACCCTGTGCATCTTTGAACGTAAGTGTCCCTCTTCCTCAAGTGTTATAGAGTGCTCACAAAACCAGACAGAAAAAACTCCCCAGAGGTGTTGCTATACAGGCAGCCAGGCTACTCTGAACCTTTACCTATGTTTTTCTTTCCTGAAGTCAGCATAAATTGACCTTTCAGTGTTCAGTCTCAATGGTATCTTTGGTCACTCTTCACCCCTAAAGACAGACCTCCAGCCCCAACAGCGCCTGCCCACTTGCTGCCAGCCCCCGTGCCCCACCAGCCATGGCCGTGCATCCTGCTGTGCTGCCCAGCAGTGCAAGGGCTGCCCGCCCCTGCCCAAGCAGAGCAGGCTCTCACTCTTCTCCTGGCATCAGCAAGGTCCCCACTGGCCTGGGAGCATGGCGTGCATGCATGGAACTGTCACCAGCTCCACTGCCGAAGATGTCCAGGCTGTGGGCTCACCCTCTCGGGAGGGCTGGGGCTTTAAACTCTCTTTACCAGCAAAGGCCCCATGCCCCTTGCTTTTTCTTCCTACACCCTTGTCTCAGCCCCACCGAGGCTGCCGCTGGCCCACCCGCCTTGGCCTGTCCTACTTCAAGCCACCTGCTCCTCAGTCTCTGCTCTTTGGGCCATCTTCCTCCTGTCCCTGCCTGCGGGAGAGGGCAGCCAGTACCATGGCCTTTGGGCATCCCTAAGGACAAGCTTATACTCTACTAAACTGGCCTCCTGGTAGGTGGAGCTCCCAATGGGACTGTATCTCTATCGGACACCCGCTCTTGGAAGACAGAGATGCAGTGGGATACCAAAGTGTCTGCCAAAAAGTGTGATACAGAGTCACTGCCTGTCCTCAGCCCAACTCCAAAGGCATAGGGAAAGGCTGGCTCAGTGGCAAAGAAAGGCTCCAGAAAGGAAAAGTAGAGCTGCGGGCACAGCTGGAAACCTGTCCCTCACAGTTTCTTTTTACTCCTTTTGATATTTTGAATGCAGCATGATTTACTGTGTCTCACATAGGTCCCCATTGCCACACTCTCTGGACACACTACTTGCCATTATTTGACTCCCTGCTTCCTCCATCCATTCCTGGGCTCACCATGTTTTTATCAAATCTATCTTTCCCTGACTTCTTTCTGGTAGAATTTTTTGAATCCCCTCATTACCAGACGGTGAGCGACTTATTTGTTAAGTCACAGGGCCGCTGCCAGGGATTATTTGTCAAGGGTTTGAGTGGCTCTGGTCAGCCCTTATCATTGTCCCCTTTGCATTTGATATCCTAACAGCCTCCTAACCCCCAGAGAATCCAGTCTTGAATAATTTTTTCATATCCAGGTGAATACGACAGGTAAACACTTGTACATCAAATTCAGGTGCTTGGAGCTGACACTGTCTCTTCCAGCTCTGTGCTTGGCTTGTTAATCAGAGAAGTAATTAACAGGCTGGAGCACAACAGCGACTGACACTCGCCCACAGAGCGAGCAGGTTGCCAGGGCTCAGAACCACATAAGCAGGAGGGAAATGTGATTCTGCCATCTTTTTTTTCCTGAACGTCTTTCCCAGATCCTGGGCTCTGCCTTGTCAGTTAAAGCTTGTCTTCTAAGTAACACTTTGGGATCTTTTTGTCATTGATACTATGAATATATCCAACAGCCAAAATCATTTGGAAGAGCCCATGTTGGGTAGCTATCAAGGTCACCTAATATGCAAAGGCTTCGGGAAGCTTTTAGTTGACTGAAGAAAGCTTTTGCTCTACTTTCTGCATTTAAATATGGATGAAAAATATTTGAGGCAGTTTCAAGTAGTATTTGTAGTTCTACAAATAAAATTCCCTTAATCCAGATAGAGTGTTAGGATTTCATTTGTTGAAACAAACAAAGACGCAAACAAAGCTGGAAGTGCTTGTCAGTGAAATTACTACCCATTAGAAAACCAGACTGAATGTTTTTTTTCTTGCTCTTGATACTCAGTTTTGAGATAAAAGGCATAATGGCAAAATTAGACAAGTCAAATACTCTGCTTATGTTTGTCATCGTTAGCATTTATTCACACAAGCTATAGAACATGTGCACACAATATTTTTTGTTTATTATTTAATAAAAACTCGTTTTTTTCTGTGAATAGAAAAACTGAAGCCCACTTCCTCAACAACAATGTTAACCAGCCTCAAAGAGTGGAGGGTAGTTGGAAATTACTTTCTCTGAAACATTCTGTAGGATGCTGGGAAAGGTAGCAAAAGGGAAATCAGTGTATATTCCTGGTTGGGGCAGTGGGATGGGCCCTGGCTGGAAGGGCCCCCAGTCCCTGCAGAGCTGGAAGCAGGGCTGTGAGGCTGTTTTTAGTGCAATGTACTTCTCCCTTTAAAAATATTTGTTGCATTTAAAGAAAGTACAGACCTTGGTACCTTCCGATGAGCTTTGGCCAGACGGCACATTCGGCCCTCAGCCTTCTCTGACCATCTGAGCACCAGCAGTTGGACTCAGCTGCCATGAAGACACCAGTGTTTTGGTGGCAGGAGAGATGCACATCCAGCTGTGTGACAAGGAAGTGACTGCCACGTGTGGCCCCCAAATAACCCAGGTGAGCTCATCTTTTACATTTCAACTCTCAATTTCATGATGAGATGTAGAGGTCTATGCTAGATCTTGTGATTGCTCAAAGAAACGTTTCCCAAATCAACTCCTTGATGGGGTTTTTTTCTGTATCCAATGAACATTCCTGAATAGTTTGTTTCAGAAAAATATTTGAAAAGTTCCACTATTCAGTACAGAAGGAAAAAAAAAAATTTAAAGCTTTGGAAAGTTTTTATTACACAGAACAGTCATTTTTGGGCCAGCTGCAGTTGGCAGTTTCTGTTCGAGTTGGGGGATGCTGAGCTGGGGGGTAGCACTTGGCAGAGTGCTGCGGCAAAGCTCATCTGTAACACCCTCATTATTGTCCGTGTTCTGTTCTCGCACTAATTTCATCTATTAAACAAATAAATGAGTGATTATGCCAGATGAGGTTTTTTTTGTATGAGAGGATCTTCTAGCATTGCCATCTTTCAGTGGTAATCATGCAGTCATACAGCTGTTGCCTACAGGCAAGTTTGAAATAATAATTTTATAAGGTGTATAAATCACACTATAAAAATAAATAAAGAGACAAGCTTCTTGTCAGAAGACAACGGAGAGGTAAACCTGGGGGGATCTGGATTACAGAATACCTTGCTAGATTCAGATTACAGTCAGTCCTGGCTATAATTATGATATGTCTTTCCCTGATTGCAATATCAAGCAATTAAAGCTCTGGAACTTAAAGAATTACACACGTGCTGAAGTGTCCGTACCACAAGCAAGTCGAGTATTTTGTTTTTCCTTTTCTGCTCAGATCCACGGTGTGGAGTGTGGAATAATTTGTGATGCAGAAAGTCAAGTAGCTGTGTTGTGTTTTGGAGGATAAAAGCAGGTCAGCATGAAAGCTTTGAGAAGCCCAAATCTCAAACAGTCCCAAACTCATGAACTCTGCGTGCAACTCTTAGCTAACACATTGAGTCATACATTTGGATGAAGATCCTTCCCAACATATGGTCTGAAATGGGTCTCTCCTGTAAATTTCATGGAGTTATTTTCTTTATGGCTTTACTCTTCTAAAGCCTAGTAAAAATGCCCGTTCTCTGTTTATTCTGGCTATTTAGTCTAGCAATTATGTAACGTTCATGAAACAGAAGCAGCACATAATTTTTATGGTTCATAATATCTCTCCTCAGCAAAAAAGCTGGTCACTTAAAGGGGTTTTCTTATTCCAGGATGTTTTTTTGGTGATGACTTTTTGGCAAAACCAAACTGCTGCAGCCTGGAGGGAGTCATTTTGTAACTGATTGACTGCTCTCTTCTTGCTTATGAGCATTCGTAACTTCTATTGCTTTGCTTCTCCCTTTCCTGTTTCTTCTTCCTGAAGTGATGATAGGAGATAAAAGTCTAATTTGGGGCTTCTAAAGCTGCCAAATTTCCAGATGATTTTGTTGTGGGTGTCCTCTTATTCAAGAGATAATGGAGGAGACTGCATGTGGAAAAAAACTTTGTGTCAGTTTAGCATTTAGGGAAGGTGTAGAAAGTTCATGGATATTTTCCATCCCCTAGGTTGCAGTTTGGATGTGTTTGTACCATGCAGATATGATTATAATATCATGATGTTTTTATTTAAAACCATGGGACACTAATGCAAAGATATAGTCCCAGATTTGGCTCTCATTTTCATGTAAGCCCACAGTAGTTCCACTGAAGCTAATGGATAAGCACTGGTTGAAAGGAAAAAGACAAAGGGAAAACAGGAGACTTTTTGTTTAACTGCTATGAGAAAACATATTGTAGATTTGAACTTTAGGAAAAAATATCAATTAAGTAGAGAAGGCAGTTGAAAACTTCAGATTATTTGGTTGGTATGTGGAAAATGGACATGGATGAAGACTGTAACCTTTATTTGAATGACAATTGAGGTTACAGGGATAAATATTTATAGGAAAGGTGTGAATTATTTATATGTGTTCCAAGATAGCAGAGTTTAATAGCATCCTTTCCCTGGATTTCTTACACTGTAAGCTGGGGGTTGCATGCACAGTGATACAATATCTGATATTAGAGGATTTGTGTTTGACATGAAGAGACTGCAGCGGAGGGAGGGGAGCAGCTTCGTGCTGGAGTTGGTATTCGGAGTAGGTGCAAAGGCCAGCAAAAGCATACAGCTCTGAGTGAAGAACATTCAAGGCCCCATAAATCATCGATCTAATGTTATTATGCTACAACGGCAAATTATGCTGGTTTTGTCTCTGCAGTTAGACAGTGCAACAGATGGCAAAGATTTGCACAACCAGTTAAAATTCTTGGCAAAGGAAATTTTTTGGATTTGTAGCTGAAGAGTTGGTTGAGAGACACTGGAATACTTGTACCAAATGGGGGGAAAAAAACCCAACTTTTTTTTTATAATCCTTCTTCCACTTAAAAAATTAAATTTGACACATTTGCCTAACAAGCAGTGCTATTACACCAGCAGTTTCCATTCATGCTTGCACTGCGGCGGGGAAAACTGCCAGCCTCAAATTATCCAGGAAGCTGTTTCCAAAGGGGAAATGCAGAGCAGGGAGCAATTATACCTGTTAGGTCTGCTCAGGACACCCAGCAACAGGACAGACACGTGGTGTTTGGCTGCACGGAACACCAGCCTTGTTCTGTTTCTTATTTACATCTTGGTGGTTCCCAGATCTGGCACTCTGAACCCAGCTGGGGTGAAGGAAAGTTAGGCCATATTCCTGAAAGTGGGTCTGCAAGGAGAGCATTATGGAGATGTCTACTCTAAATACAAACTAGTCTATATATTTATTTCTCATCTTTAATTCATTGGTGTGTTATAGTCATACTTTATGCTACAAAAAATGTAATTACCTTGTAGTTTATGTTAAAATTACGATGCCATTTCAGTGCTTTTTAATACCTAATTATCTGTTAGTTAATAAAGCTGAACAGTTAGATGTTTAGAGTCCCTTTTGCTCCAAAGGAATAATTCTGTATACATGTACTACTAAAATCCAGGTATTATAACAAAACTGTACTGCTCCCATGATCATTCTCTGTTATCCAGTGAAGGGAATCGGTGCTAATTTGAAGTGAATGCAAACCACCATTTACCAGCAGTGCAATTTCAGTTATGTCACAGGGCATCATGCTTTGCTGGTAGTTTTCTGCACTGCACTGGTGTGTACAGAGTTGTATGTAAAGCAGCAAGGACTGGAACGTGGGTTTGTTCCTGCACTATTTTTTGCTGTTTCTTGAGTGGGTTTTGCAGTCAGGACTGTTGCATTCGCAGCTCTGCTGAACAGCACATCCACAAACTGTACAAAAGCTGCTAGGGTGGCTCTATCTTCTCAACACGGTGCGTGGCCTGACCTGCCCATACTCTTGATGCCATGGCTGAGAGCACCATGGGCATCAACTGGGGGAGCTGGTGTAAGGGCTCACCCAGGAGCTCTCACTGGACGTCACACACGTGGTTCTCGCTTCCTTCCAACCCTGAAGGAACTTGAGAAGACCTAAAAAGCCTCCTGGCTCTGAAAGATATCTAGCCATCAATCTTAGCCTAAGCAAGGGCTCGGGTTAGGGCTGACAGTGGGGCTTGCAGGTCTCTCAGGCCTCAGGTTGCTTCTTTAAGGAAGCTTCGTCTTCAGGGTCCTGCCTGTTCCCCACAGTCAGCCTGTGTCTGGGCCAAGGGCCAAGGATGAACAGATGTGGGCCCACGCCTCCCAGTATAAGACTTCACCACAAAAATTTTAGAATACTTGCCCTAGGGTTCTTTGGTGGAAAAAATAAGGACTGCTACTCCTCTGAGGGCCATCAAACTCCGCTTCAAGCTAGGGCTGTGTTGATGACTCCTTTCCCTTTGAGTTTTTTTTCTTATCAGTAAGACAGTGCACTTCTAGGGGAGTGGGAAAACCAACCTGGAGATAAAATGAATAATATTTGTTCATTTCTCTACCAATTTGCCCTCAGAAAGAAAGGCGAGCAGCCAAGTCTCACTTGAGATAGTGGTTTTTCAACACTTTTGATAACTTTTTTACAGAATTTCTCTCCAGGTTCTTCCTGTCCACAGTTGACTGTATACTCTGCTGCTCTGTCAAACAAGCCAGCACAAGCATCTGCCTAAAGGACGCCAAGCCCTTAGTGACTCAGGCCTTGTGACATGGTTAATGACCCTGTAAGGATGCAGAGAATTTCCCTGGTTAATGTCCCTCATTCTCACTGAGTCTCCATGAGGGCAGACTGGTGATGTTTGACCTTTCGTTGTACTTGGCCATTTTGCCTGGATTTATGTGATGCTATGCTGTAGGCTTCTTTTGTATTTTTAGCTGTATTAAATGTTGAGCCTTAATTTCCCTTTGCAGATTAGCTGTAGGCGTTTAGTAATTTTTTTTGTCCAAGTCACAAAATTTGCCCTCTTTTAATTGAACAGCTCTTGATATTTGCTCGGTGTGATGGTTTTCTACCTAATGCTTTCGACAGCCTTTAAACACTTCTTACCATTGCTGCTGAGGCAAAAGAGTAAAGTTGGTTTTCCTTAATCATCTATTTAGTTACAAACTAGTGTTCACCACACTACTAGTACTAGTTTTTAGGTTTGTAACATTCTGTGGATTTTCATCTGGTATTTTTGTTGTTTCAGTGAGTAGCTGTGACCTTACTTAGCCTTCTACTGAATATGCAAAGCGTTTCCAGCCATATTCTGGCAATATAATTTAGTAAAAAAGGTCATTTTTAATATCAAATATAATTTTATATTCATTTTTCACAATGAATTAAAATTATACTTTTCCTACTGTCTAGCTTCAAAGTGTGCATGCATTAAAGAAATGTTTTACCTTTGCTGTTGAAAATAGTCAATATATCCAGAGTAATTAAGAATAAAATAATTTTAGGCTGCTTATAAAAATCTCTAAAGCTTTCTAAGGCAAATGTGCAATTGGAATTATTCTTTCTTAGCTCAGATTTTAAAACAATTCTGCTGCTTTGTATCACAAGACCTCCCAGTGTACTGCCCTAAAAAATATCCATCTGTAGAAGGCAGAACAGAAACTGTCCATTTTCCCCTTCTTCACTGTAATTGTACATAAGCCTTTTTTTTTTTTTTCTTCCACTGTTGTTGCCAGAAGCTGGAATAACTTGATTTGATGGCATTACAGAAAAAAGTTTCTCAGGTTCATATGCAATCATCTGGGTCTAATATGATCCAGCTCAATTTTCAAGAGAAAATCTGATCCTCAGACTCTCTTCTTCCATTTTTATTATCAACTTGCTGTGTAAGCTGTTTCTCAGCAACCTGGCCCATTTCCTCCCTTATTCGATAAAGGTACTGTTTTTGACATGTTCATAGGAGCAAGTAGGGGGGGAAAAAACCCATCTCAAAATGCACAAGCATACGCAGCTGGACAGTGTTTCCTTAGTGTTGTCATGAACTTCATAAAGCACAGCTGATTTCTCTAAGGATATGTATTCTGGGTAATTTGAGCTCTCGCCCAAATGTTCAGTGCTATAATTGAGTTTTTTGTTAGGGACAGAAAAAAAAATGAAATGTACACACAGCAGTTATCTCAATGAGCAGATATTCCATGACAACAACATTTCTTTTTGATAAGGTAATTTTAGAAAGAAACTATTAAAACTGAATTCTTGTGCAGTCCAAGAGCTGAGAACAGTTCTGGTATAGGTTTGACTTCTCTAAATTTGCATTAGTGCTTAAATCAATCTTTGAATTTTTGCATGGAGAATGGGGACATCCTTTCTGTTTTCTGATCCTTTTAAACTTCAAAAATACTAAAACCATCCTTCTTTCAATCAACTCATAAAAAATGGGTCAAACACAAGTCACTGTTTTCCTTAGGATTCAGTCACTTGAGTGAGAAAGATTAAAAAGAAATCCTCAAACCTCTTATCTGCAATAAATGAGTAACAAGATCAAATTAAACAATGTCACATAGGAGGCCTTAGGGGATAAATTAAGGTCAGCACACTTGTGAATAATTGATTTGAAGAGGACACAGAGGGATGCAGCCACTCCACAACTTTCCCAAAACAATGAAAGCTTTGCAGGCTGGGAGATGCCTGTTTTGTTGCTTTTCAAAGACATCTTTGATGGGCTTTCTTTTAGGAAATAAGAAGAAGCTGAGAGGCAAGTGATTTCTAGTTCTTCCTTAACGACTGTGTTTAATTTTCTTGGCAAATGCTTGAAACTGGGAGGGAGGGGGAAGAAGAAAGGGTGTTAGATGAACAAGATCAATGCCTTTTAATTTTCTCTGATATGTCTTTGGATAAAAATTAAATCTCCTGCAGCTGGACTTGTTAAAATAGGAATTGATACTGCTATTCCTCATCCTGTGAGACTTTATTTACTACAAAAGTAGACAATCTTTTTTTTTTCATATTAGGGCAAGGATCCTATTTTTAGCCTCATTTCCTAAAGTATCAATACTGAAGGTATACTCATCTCTTCCTTGATCTCTCAGTCCTCTCCTCAATGACTTGAGTCCATTGAGTGAGTTCAGCCCAAGTGTCAGAAAGGTAGGGCTGTCGCAGAGGCAATTAACTGTTGTGGATTTCGCAGGAGCAGGTTGGCGGGGTAGAAGTCGCTGCAAGCACTCTTTTGAGGAAAAAGCTATTTGGAGAGCTCAGACCCCTTTCTAATATAAAATAACCAGCACAGACAGAGGTGTTAGGAGGGCTTCAAATGCAGGGAGAACATGCAATTGGAGCTGGCACCTGATCAGACCTCAGGACAGCCATTCCCAAGATGCAGGTCCAGAGCACTCCAGCCCTCTTTATTTCTGCTGCTTGCAGAGCAGCCTGTTTGTTCTGTAGCTATAGACATGTGAGTACTTTCTGTTTTCACAGGTTTGCAACAAGGCTTCTTGCTGTCCCTTGCTGTCAGCCTTGTTTTGTGCAGGTTGCTAACAAAAATTCAAAGCAGGATTTGAAAGAAGGATGCTGACACAGATGAAGCATCTGACTGTGACAGTGAGATGGAGGGAGGCTGGTTGGCTGCCTGAAACAGGAGAGACTGCATCAGGGCTGAGGGATTGATTCCTGCCTCACAGATGGCCTCCTCAACTCCTTAAAATAGCTTTGTGAGCCTTTGCCAGTGTTTCCCACAGCAGAAAACATGTCACCAGTACTTCTGAGCTGGGAGGGAGATCATGGAGCCCCAGGACCACTGTGGTATGCCAGCTGACCTAATGCCCTAGGGCTTTTGGTCAACCAGAGTTCAATTTGGGGTTGCTCAGGTCCTCCTGGTGGGGATGGCTCTGCTCTCGGCAGTTGTGGCACTAGGGAGAGAAGGATGAAGGCGAAGGGTTGTGGCTCTGCTGCTGTGCTACCTGCTGCAGTAGCACTAGATTAGCAAGCCTTGAACACACCACTCCTCTCCTTTTCCAGCACACAGAAGCTGCAGGGGCTCAGTTCTTCCAGCCACAGCCTGATAAAAGGTTGGAAAATGTTGTCCAGTTATTCCTCAAGCCAAAAAGAAAGAAATCTATTGTAAGTGGGTAAAATTCTCCGAGATGAGTGCCTGGGAAGGAATAAACTAGTAAAAATGTCTACCCTGAGGAAGAATATCTACCAGTTCTGAGGCTGAAGTGCTATCCACGCTTTAAAGGCTCGGGCATTTTAAACACTGCTAAACTAAATTGTTTGCTTTATAATATGGCATGGTAAATCCCATATTTCTCACAAATTAAGTCCATGCCCTGAAATCTGTGAAGTAGTTAGGTTTTGAGTTGGGTGTTTTTAGGCCAATAATTAAATAATATCTTCATATATCTTTTTTTTGTATTTCAGAGTAATTATGCTTATAACCATAAATATTAATTTCTGCTCAATATGTATGCACTCTGGAGTCCCTGGGTGTGGATAACAATATCTAATTGCAGAAACTAGAGTATTCATTAAATTCTTTCAGATAATCTTTAGATGGGTGTACTAAGATTCAGGTATGTGTTAGCAGGAGGGTTTTCTGCAGAGCTGGGAAAGGCTCTTCGAAGTTTCCCTTTATCCAGGAGGATATCACAATGTACAACAACTAGCAGGGCAACACTGACATAATAACTTTTGTTATGACAAACTGGTACTGTGGTAAAAATGATGGAATGTTTTGCTTTTTGTTTTATTTTCTAATTACCTAAATCTCCAGAAACTTTGTGTGCAGCATAAAAAGCAAGGTGAAATGTGGACGTGACTATGTCCACTATGTCTGCCTGTTTGCTGCTTAGCAACAGATTAACATGCCTTTTTTTTTTTTTTTTAATGAGAGCTTCCTGAATCATAGGAAATCAAATGGGAGATATCTACAGGAGGCAATCTATGCTGTCGCGTCCCCCAAGCCAGGATCAGCTATAAATATGTTGCTGCTGGCTGATGTTTGACTTGGCATTATGATGCTGTGCCACTTTCTTTGTATTTATAGAAATATGCGACTTTCTCATTTGCAAATGAGAATTGCATCTACATAATTTATAGACTTCGTGTGTGTTTTGTCTCTCTCTCTTTCTCAAGTTCAGCTCCCCGCATGGTAAAAGCTTGTGATGAATCATACAAATTTAGGCACTTGATAACCTCTGTTTTCAAACTTCTAAGGCTCTTGTCTGAAGATCAGCAGGAACCTCCCCGAACTAAACTCCCAACATGCTCATCTTTGCTGAGTGGGTGCTCAGAACTCTCAGAACAGTCGAAAGCCGTTTGTGATTTGGTGAACGCAGAGCAGGCAAGGCGGTGCATCCAAACCTCATTGCAGAGATCCAGTAGCCCACACCACTTACTGTCTGCTCTACATTTGGCAGTCATGCCCAGATTTGTTGCAGCTGATGCATCTTTAAACAAGATTGATACATCATTTATCTGCTTTTCCTGCTGGAAGAAATGTTAAAGTAAAAAAGATTCTTGTGTTGTATGTAACCCAGAAAAAGGTTAGTTTAAGACATAGTGAAGGCAGTGCAGGCAATCTTAAGAACATCTACTAGACTAGCTTGGTCCTGGGTCTTTTCCCTCCTGAAGATGCTGGCAGTAACAGTTACCTGATTTCAAATGGAGATGGATTATGAGCACCAGGCTCGTTATTCATTTTGACTAGTAGTCACTGTCTAACTATTTTATTCTGTCCACAAAAACCTTTGAATTTTTTCCATTAGTTTTTTTCCTCAACCCCATACTTGCCAGACCTGAGTTTTGTGCTCTTTTTGCTGTTTGCTGCTGCCCGCTTGTGTGCGGTAGCATCCAGCGGGTTAACTGAGTCAGGTGATACTGTTTCCGATTTCTGACTGAATGCCCAAACTTATTTAACACAGGAGTAACAAGGAGTTAGTAGCGAATTAGCAAACAGTCTTGATCCCACAGGAATATCTTTGTTTGCGTGAGAATATATTTATACAGGAACAGCCACTCCCCAACCATTTGTGCAAACAAAAAACATGTTCCCTTGAATATTCATGAACAACAAGGGGCACAAACATGGTTGAACCAAGCAGCTGCTCAGAATTCATACAACTGTTTTGTAAACACCATTTTGCGGAATTTGACCAGCTCTAGGTACTGCTGTCAAACAGGAGCACAAAGGAGCTGAAATGTTGACAGTAGTAACAGCAGATTAAAAAAAAAAAGTAATCAGTGATACATTTACATATTTGTTAAATCTTACTATGTATAAGGGCCAACAATGATAATGAGCCTAATTCAACTTTTTTTTGTCTTTGATGATGAAATACAGTAACATAACACATCTCATTGGTGAGGCACCTCCTTTCTGACTAGTTTTGCTGTCTTATCTCTTCAAACATTTCCTTCCTTCATTATCTGGTTTCCATTCTGCAGTCTTCAATGCTGGAATAAATTATTTCCTTGAAAATTGGTCCTGTATTAAATATTCTGCTTGATTTCTTAATCCTTTTTTTTCCTCCACTGGTGTCCGTTCTTTCCAGCCATGAGCAGAATGATGCCCTAGGACTGGAAGTGGAGCAAAAATCATCTTTTTTTAGTCTGGGCTGTCTTGTCTGTCTCTTGTTCAGCTCCTCAGGATGCTGCTGCTCTGTTCAGAAATGAGAGTATTTTAGCTGGAGAGAATCAGAATGTGGCTTTTTATCAATGGGTAAAATTTTTGAGGTTGGTGAAGAAAATGACATGGAAAAAACGTCTTTGAGGTTCATGATGAGTAAAAAGGGAGACAAGTTTTGAAGAGTAGCCTGGAAACTGTCCTCTATTTGTTTTTAAACTGCTGACTTCCCAAACCAATTTAGTCATTCATCCATGAAGCTAAATAGACTTAGCCACCACTTATGTCTAGGAGAGTTGTGGCAGCTCCTTTTTTTGTTTTGTTTTGGTTTTTTAAATCTGGGTGTAATCACTCTGTCTGCTAGAGGGTTGGTTGGTTTGTGTGTAAAAGTGCAAATTAAAAGTGTTTTCTGGGATTTCTGGAGCTCTAAGTGAAAAAGCGTTTGAGATCTAAATTAAATCCATTGCCTGACATTGAGCAGATCCTAATTTCTCTAGTATTGTACGAACAAAAATAGAACTTAATAGTGTCACCTTTGGGATGTGACATGGTTCAATAAGTATGATGCTGAGCTAAAAATGGGGAGGCCTTTGTTTTAACAGTTGCTCTGCAACCAAACTCCTCAGTTAGTTTGTGCCAAATGTAGTTTCCCCATGCACAAGAATAAGGAAAGAGAGTTGTAATTAATTTTGGGGGATTTTATATGAAGCTGAATTAATAATGTAATTCCTTTTCACTGTGTGTATTTTCTAAAATAAGTAAAAGATAAGGCATTGGGTGTGTCATAGTTGTGACCCTTTGGGTTTTTTCCTCCCTTTCAGTCAAGTAAACCATGTTAAAGATGTTAATGTTCTTGCTCCATCTGGACTGTCCACCTCCTATGGAGCACCCCACATTTTTTCGATGCTGCTCAGTTACACTGATGCTAATGTCATGGTAGCAAGGCAGATGTAGAAGCTAAAAAGTTGAAGATTAGTACAAAATAATACAAATAAGTTGGTTCTGCTCATGCGGCTTACCACATTAAGTAAACATTCTTGGGAATTATTCAGGAGAGGGTGGAATACATTTGGAAAAAAGTGCATATTTACATAATGCAGTGAATTTCTCAGCTTTTGTGCACCACTGAAAAGAATATCTCCTCTGCATTAAGTTTACAATTCTGCATCCATTCTAATATCTGTTTATAATAGATAGCTATGAATGTAGTTTGAAAAGAAGAAAGTGATCTCTACAGCCCTTGGGCATTAGGCACTACCAGCAAGACAGATTTTTAGCATACTGTGTTTATATTGAAATTAGCTGCTTGCCATGGAAACCTCCCTGTTACAATATAGTATCTCAATTCGAAGTGCAGGAACGATTCACAGTGAAAAACATGAATATACCATCTAGTGCTTTTTTTTTTTTCTGAAAGGCTGTATTTTAAGTATGATCTCTTCCTATTTCTGACTGATTTGATAGGAATTCTTCTAACCACTCAGTTTGTGTGGAGGATGGGAACTCCTATCTACAATACATTAGCTTCCTTCAAATCCTATTTTCCCTCCAAATTCCAGACTTTTTCATAAAGAAAAAGCCTGAAAGTGAATCTGTTTCTTATTGGCAGAAACATTTTTTGGCTTTTTATTTTGATTTTTCCATTAGATGGTCTGTAACTTAATATTAACAAACACAAAACAATAGAAATTTTCTATTTTAAAAATATCAGCATAAGATACAAGGGCTTTGCCCTTATGTTCTCTTTGCTCTCTCTTATTAAAAAAAAAAAATCCTAGTGAATTTTTACAAGCTGGGCTTTTATTTTTGATGGTCATGAACATTGTGCCACATTGTGGCTCTGTTTTCAGAGGAGTTCTGCTCACTATTGTAGCCAAATCCACTTGCTAGTAGCTGGACAATTGGTTCTCTTCTTGAGGTCAGGCCTGGTGTGTGAATTTCAGCAGCCTCCTCCTGAAAATAAAGGTGGCATTCACTGGATCTCTTTGACAAGGTTGCAGCACTTACTGTCCCATCAATGGGTTTGCTCTAAAACAATGTTGGGCAGCCTGAGGCGGTGCTGGATGTTGCTGCTTCTTTAGCTGAGCTTCATGAGCAAGGAGGAATGAGTTCGAGCGTTCTATGGCTTTGAGCTTTATATGACTGAAACCACTGGTTACAGTTGTGAGGTTTTCAAGACTTTGTGGTGTGAAGCAGCTGCTGCACATATGTTAGAATACAAACTCCAACAGCAAAATGTGTCAAAAATGTCTTGGCAACTACGGGCTTGGATATTTTGTTTTGGAGACACTCGTTAGAACACAAAACTCCACCAATCACATAATTCTCTTTCTTCCTCTTCTGCTTTGTTACAGAAAATTACTGGGGGGGAGGCGTCGTTTCAAAAGGATGTAAATTGAAACAATAGTAGCACTTTTTTCTTCTTTTTCTTTCCCTTACTCCCCTCTCCCTCTTCTAATTTTTTGGCTGTAACTGCCCGAGAGTAAGTCTGTTGGAAGATACCCTAGTGGATCTGATGTTCTGATGCCTTGTGGATATTCTATAGATCTACAGACTCTTTTCTGAGCTGTTTAATGAACTCCCATGCTGGGATTCCGTCCCCTCCTGCACCCAGATGACTTTTCCTGAGAAGCGGTCTGCCGGCTGTGCTTTGCCACAGGACTTGCTCACAGGCTATGACGCTGAGCTTAATAACATGCAAGAAACCTGCTCTGTCAGGGATGGAACAGGATACCTTAACCTGGACCCCTCTGAGATCATAGCAACCAGGCTATTCATGAAGGCATCCATGTCAACGTCTAGATTAATGTTACTGTGTCCGCTCCTGTATCTGCTGCTTTATGTGTCACTTGTCCTTCTGGAAGCATTGTCTTGCAAAAAGTATCTCCGTAAATGAAGGGGGAAATGGGGCTTGCTGCAGCAAAACTAGATGAATAAATTAAAGCAGTAACTCTTACAGAAAGCAGTTTAATAACCAGTGTGGCAGGCATTGCTAATGTTAAACTCGCTTTGAAGTCTGTTATGTAGTTAAACATTTCACATTAAAAAAAGAGAGGTTATTTACATTTGCACATGCTAGCCCAGCTTTTGTTAACAGCACTGGAAGATTAGATGTAAATGATCTGAGACCAGTAATACAAATGCAATAGTCTGAAGGCATTTCTCAGGGAGGCTATGGCAAGGCTCACGGGGCGGGGGGAAGGTATTCACATTCATCACCATGTTCCTATCATCCAAACTGTATTTCCAGCTGCCCAAACAATCTCATCTAGCAAAAGTGAAACTCATTTGCTCAAACTTCCCATTTGCTGAACTTGCCTAACAAGACACTTGAGACTTAAGTTTACATTTTTACAATGAAAATTAGGTGGAATGATGCAAAGCCCTTCTTGATGTCTCCTCCCTTGATGTTCCTACTTCTCTGGCATTAGGTGGTTTAACTATAACATCTGCATCTTACCGAAACTCTAGACTGCAGTGCTGTTCTGATTACTACTTGAGGAAAAGAATTCCTGAAAGTATTCAGATTTTAAAAGAGTAATGGGTAATGTGAGGAGACTACCACATTGTTTTCCCATTTTAAATCTTGGAATTGTATTGGGTAAGATGGATGTGGTTGCATTTCTTGTCTGTTCTGTACCTTTAGGTTAACACTTAGACCTGAATTCAGGTCTTGGATGAGGTATTTGATTTTAGGCATCTAGGTTTAAGAACCTGAGTTAGGAAGTCAGTCCTTACTAGCAGTGTAGGTGCAGTGTGAATCCTACGTGGAGGCAAGGTCCTCTCGCTGATTTTGGAGAGTGTATGTTTTCATTACAGACAGTCTGATTAGCAGCTGAAAGGAAGTAGAATACAGCCTGTTCTCCTGAGGTAATTGTGCAAGCAGCTACACTATTTTTCTTCAAAGCCTTACAGAAATATCAATTTATTGTCACAAAGGACAGCCAGGATGAGTGGTGCTTTGGGTCATATTTTGACATGAATTCACTTTTATTTCTAGTTCTAGGCAATCTTTAGTAGCTTTACCTTTGCCTACCATGAAAAGCTCAAATAATAATACTGCTACCTAGAATTAGAATTACTCTATTCTCTTTTGCCTGATCAGCTGCCACCTTCAGAAAACCAGGGATAAGTTTCCATTCTGAAAACAGGTATGTTTATCTACAGTATTTTCAGATTTTTTAGGCAAACCAGAATCTTTAACCGTTTCTGAGCCACAGACTAGTTTCTTTGTTCAGGACCAATCTCAAGTAGAAAGTAATACAAGCCTGACTTTTATTTCAGTGGGAATAAAGATTTTTCCACTAAAGATAATTTAATTAATAGAAGTCTTTTGCAAGTGAGAATCAAGTTTGCTGTCAGAAATTAAAATTAAAATTAAAATTAAAAAAAGAGAGCAGATTCTTTAAAAAATTACCCCACCCAAACAAACAAACAAGTGAAAAAAAGGCAAACAAAGAAGAGCCAATTGATGAGACCCTTGTAACCTGGTTTTTAGGAGGTCTTCATCAGTGAAACCCTTCTGGGCTTCACTGAGAGTCATGGGTCCCCAGTGCTTCTGACAATCAAACCGCTGCTTTTAGCTTTTAAGCAACAGTTGGATGCTTTTTGTCTGGGTCAGATAAAAAAGAAAAAATCAGAAGGATTTTGTCTTTCATGGATAAGTGATGGAAAAATTGCACTGATTTCCCTTGGGTTTCTTTTGAAAAAAACTTAGTCTGTGTTTCATCCTAGCTTTAAGTATCTAAAGTCACCTGTTATGTTGGCTATTTGTTGTGTGTAAGGTGAAATCTGATATTTGAAGCACCTAAATAAATGGAATTTCTTATCCATGAATTTGTGGGATTTTTAGACTACACTTTTTTTAAGTGCACTTTAATGATCAGTGTACTTTTTTCCCATTTTGGGGGTAGTTTGGTTTATAGCCCCACTGTATCCCTCAATTTATTTTTTTTTTTTAACTGGAAGATGCAGTGCAGTTCTCAATAAATAGCTTGATTGAAATTCTGAAGTGAAGGTTATTCGCATACTTTACGAGGCCTCTGAATAGCATTGGATGAATAGCCCAGTGATTGATTCTGATCACAATCCACATATTAAAGAGTTTTGCAGCACTCTAGAAATTGTGTCGCCTTTCACATGAGCCACGTGTGTATCCGTTCCCTAAAATGTTCATAAAGTCAGACCCTGGAAGCACAGTTAGCTTGAACACAAAGAAGCAGACCAGAGAAAAAGTGACTGTTTGGGTCAGACTCATTCTATATAATACCAGCATGAATCTGGCTTCACAAAAGATGAAGGCAAAATAGAGGATTTTGTACAAAATTTATTGGAAGCACATCTCAAGCCAAATCATGTATCACATGTTGATATCAAAAAACCTAATGCTGTCTGGGGCCAAACAGAGCATCTGTGCCATCTTCATTAGTCACTTCCCTGAAAATCAAACTACCGATGTAGATGGATGCCCATTCCCATAAAGCTCCTTCTTGTTATATTGTTCATTTCACCCTAAGTGGTACAACCTCACTTTGTTAGTGGAAATGAGCTGGAAAGTGGGGATCACTGATCCTCAGTGATCTGAGAGAAAAAAAGAATGATAGGTTTGGGATTTTCAATGAGTCATAAAATAGTTAGCGCCTGGATCCCAGGCTTGGGCATTAGACTTGTCCCAGTCTTTTGAAAATGACAGGCTCAACACATTTGTGCTGCTTCATCTCCTGTTTGTCAAACTGAAAGAATTTCTACCATTCAATTGTCAAGTGTAGTGATGAGCTCAACCAGATAAATATGTGTAGAAATTCTTATTCACTGGATTCTAACTATATAATGCAGCCATAATGTTTTAACAGTTAACATAAAACATAATGGTCACTCAGCTATTTTCAGAAAGTAATGCATTGCAGGAGGGATGTCCATTTGATTAAATAAAAAAATGTTTTAAACATTAATTTGCACTAGCTACTAGGCTGGAAAGCAAAGCAGCTGGTGTGGAGCATTTTGACAGTATCCTTCCATGACTGCTACAAAAGCTCTTGCTGATACTGAACCCTTTGCTAGCTCAGCAAAGATGTCAGCACCATCAAAGGTCAAATACCAGGTAACTCCAGTTGTAATTCTGTGGAATGATTTACCAAATTGGATGGTTATAACTAAAGCAGTTGGATAATTAGAGATACCATTAAATGGCAAGATTATATATCCTGCAAAGAGCAGAAGTGGTCTTGTATGTCCTCTCAAACCTCTCGAATTAGGTTTGAGTCACGTTCAGTGAGCTATTAGCAATTAAAAGGACTTAAAGCTTGCCTTTCTGTCAGGTGGTTTTATAGGTGGTGGACATTTGCATTGGCATGTAGGAGGTGCTAGCAGAAAAAGTGACCTGTTGAAAAGTCTCCTTGATAGGGCTAGGCTTGGAATAACTGCTTCAGGGATAGGAGGAATAGGTTCCCCTAACATGAACCATCCACCATGCAGTTGTCTGTTGCTCAGTTAGTTGCTGCCTTATGCTCTTTTATAGCTGATGCGCTGAAGGAGAGATTAATTGGACTTATTTTCAGTGTTTACTTCAGGATGAAATAAATCTTGACCCAGAAATGCTTTTCTCTTTTCTTTGACTCTGTGGGGTTGGGGACTATTTCAGGTCTCACCATCCGACTTTAATCAGCCATTTGAATTTGAAGAATATGAAAAGGTACGGGGAAAATTTAGTTTCTATAGCATACGTCAATGTAAATTTTTATTAATATGTGGACATCAAGGGAAGCAAATTATGTAGTGTGAGAAACATCATTCCTGGCTTTCTTCTTGCTTTGATATCCTGTGACCATGGGACCGAAGGGTCCCACAGGTTAGGGACCCTGGGACTAGACTCTTGCTTGAGCAAAATCCCTGCCAAGTGTGTTCCTGGCTCAGGAGAAGAGAATATAACTTGCCTGTATAAGCAAAGAAAGAAATAATAACTCACTTGAAATCTTGACACTCAGTTAGTGATGTTTCTCCTGTGCACTGTTGCCTCTGTGTGGCAGCTGAAATAAGTAGAGAGATGATTAAGCCCCCGCTCTGGTATTGCCATATATAGATGTCTGGTTTCTGCCACTTGTATCTCCTGTCACTATTCAGTTCCTGCAGTGATTTCTTAGAGAAAACTTTTCTTTGGCAGAAATAGAAACAGCACGTCATGGCTGGTCTGCTGCCACTGGGTAGTGTGGCTGCTTGTGGTGCTGCTCCCAGGGTGCTCGCCTTGTGCGTTTAAGCGTCTTAATCTGCTGGTAATTCTATGTTAAGGAAGGAATTTGGGGTCCAAAGAGGGATTGGACAGATAATCTGTTTAGCTCAGTGTGTTTCATGCTAAAAAAGAAGAAAAGGAATAATAATACCACCACCCTCATTCTCTGCTTCGTCCCCTCTTCACTAATGACACATTACTGGTAACTTCCAAAAATTTTGTTATGTATGTACTCACATTAGTATCTTTGGCAGTGGGCTGCCTGGTGATATCTGAACATGTGAGCACATTGTCAAAACACCTCCTAAACCATCTTTTTTTTTTTTTTTTTCTTCTTTATTTCGATTTGCAGTAAGTCTTACTGTTTCTCATTTTTCCTTCCTGGCACTTCAGTTGCAGTATTTATCAGCTTTAGCTAAATGATAGCAATATACTGGAGAAAGAGATCCACTAGCCATATTGATCCTCTGCTTCTTCCACTCTCAATCCCAAGAGATGATGACAAAATTGTAGCAAAATCAAACGGCAATTTACAATTGTCTTTTCTCTGCCTCAGTCTTGCCACGTGTAGAATGTCAGTAACATATTTGTGTCCTAAGTGCAAACTTGCTTTCTTGCTTAGAAGTTCCTGCTTTAATTTACCTAAATTAGGCATCTCATAAGATATTTGCATATCAAAAATAAACAAAAATTGGCATCAATGTTTCTTTTAAAAATCAGAATTTGAGTCTTCTCGAGCTGTATCATTGTTTACCTAACACAGGCTAGGTTGGAGGCAGTTGAAACAGAGACATGCAAAGAATCTCCACCAAGTGCAGTAATTTTAAGAGCAGTCAGCATTCACTGTAAGTTTTACAACCATGTAGTAAAATGGTAGAATTCTTCTATTAATCCATAGCTGGCAACAAATATCCTGACCATCGCTGCTGGCACCAAGAGCAGGTTGCTGTCGTGACACGTCATCATTCCAGGCAATTAACAGAAAGAAAATAAGAGATATTATATCAGAGTTTAGGAACCTGAAAGAAAATAAATCCAGTTTCCTTTCATGCTTATGTAATGAAGTGAAAACATTTCTCTGAAATCTCAGATTCCCTGGAAGCAAAACTGCTTCCTTGAAAAGACTAGAGTTTCCCTGGGAATTAGAAGAGAGTACATCAGTATGGTAGGAACTATTAACATGCATTACCAGAATTGCAGCTTTCTGTATGAAGCTTCAGTAACATACAAGCAGGCTTACAGTTGCACATGGTACAAGTGTTGCATTTATACCTGGTCGCTGCAGTGTTTATACAGATTTATTTACTTCCTTTAAAAAAAAAAAAAAAAAAATTGAAAAATTAAACAAACTTAGAGTATTGATCAGGGTTTTAATTTCCAGTATTCCCTGTGTCTCTCACAGTAGCTGTTTTTTTCCCTCAGGCTCTTTTTAAGCTATGATTTTGTTGTGTTCCTCTATCAAACTGAAGCCTATAATCTGCAGTGTGAATTGGCCAGTAGCCGTATACAGCAGATGGAGCTGTGCATGCTTCTGCCAAGGAGCTAGCATGTGCACCAAGCTCTGCGCATGTGGCATCCAATTCCTAACCAGAACGTCAAAACAGCTGTCTGTGAAGGACTTTTGCATCTGTACTAACAAGATTTGCCAGAAGTCCTGTAATTTGGAGCACAGTTTCTATCTGAATAGTCTGAATAGTTTTAATGTGCCCAAAGCTGGAGCGATGGCGTCTGAGCTCTGTGTGATGTACACCAGTTTATAGGAGAATAATCCTGCAGTCTGGTGAGGGTTTGTGTCTGATGCACATCCACCTAGCTGTGTTCATGAAGGCACCAAGGAAGCAAGGGGAGGGGCAGTCAGATCTGGTTTGGTCACCATTTTAGAATAGTTTCAGAAATTCCTGGCTCTGTCCAATGGTATAGGAATGTAAAAAGCCATTTGTATGAGTGGGGAATTTCAGAAGATTTCAAGGGAAACAGGTGCAGCCATAGCTGGTGCAAAGGGAAGGTGCGTTATGAGCAACTAGCAGGTCCTGGGAGGCAGAAAGGAGAGTATTCCTGTCCAGTGATGCTTCTGAGCCTCGTGGGAAGCAGCTTCTTCAGTCACATTCCCTGCACTTTTATATAAACTAGCGTGCTTGCCTTCTCGGCCCTCACTTTCATTCATAGGATTGGTTTTAATAATTGCCCCCAATTTTTTTTTTCTTTTATAGGGCTTTTCTCTTAATGAAGAAACAGCACTCATTCTGAAAATTATTTTTATTTCTCCACTTTATTAATCTAGGACTAGCTGTCTGACCTTTTGTTTCTCATTACAAATAATCACTTAAATTTTCTCAGACATTATGAAACAGCTGTAATAAAGGCGTAGCACTTGCCCTTTGAAAGAGACAAGAAACCAGCCTTTTCTGTCTGTAGCTGCATCTTGCCAGTGAAGTTAAAAATGTTTTAGAACCTTTTCTGCAGTAAAAGTTGAAATAATTGCTCTATTTTGGGTGGTTTTTTCCTTGTTCTTGTGCTTTTGCTCTCAAAGGCCAAACGGCATTCAGAATGACAAATGTTTTGCTTCCTCTTTACTTCCCTAAAATACACAGCAATAATTTCTACTAGAGATTTCCAAGATGACCAAAAATGCATTTTCTTTTTAAGTTTTGTGTTCATTTTAAATTGCCCTTCTTGGAATACGTAGCAGATAATCAGATCACGTGATTCTCTTTTTCTCTGATGGTACTCAATCCTATAGACTGGGAAACTGGGATTAAAATTTTATGGTAAAATCAACTAACAATTGAGATCCATTGGATCATGTTCTGTGGCATAGTTTATCCAACAGCAACACCACAGGCTCTTGAGCACTCTTCTGCTAACCATGTTAGACATGTCCTTGTAGCACATCTTTATGTTTATGAGATGTTAGTGGTCATTAGGGTCCAAGGAGTTTGGGATGGCTTCGTTTATACTGTTTATTTGTACTCCCCTTTTAATTTGAACAGAAGTCTCAGACTCTTAGTTACCACTTTTCATTCCTACTTTGCTTGTGTCCCCTGTTTCTGTACATCTCCTGTCCTTTGACTTAGATAGATGTAGGGTGACCATTAAACTGGCTTGTATAAAAGTGAGGCCAAGCTAAATGAATCAAAGCTGTGTCAATACGTTGAAGCTACTACAAACCACTTGCAGAAAAACAAAGTAACCTGAGGGTGCTATTAATTTTAGATTAAGAATGCATCAAGGAATGAAGGCTAATCCATTAAAATAGAATTGTTTTGCTATGATTTTAATGTAAATCAATGTCAGAAAAGTCAAGATATTAGCAGTAGCTAAGCAGTTTCACCAAGATCACAACAAGGCTTGAGAGATGTCCTCATTCTTGTGGGTTTGCAATTGTTTTTCATTATTCCTCATATAAAATTAATCAGTAACACTGGAAATAATTCAGCCCTAGACCAAAAAAGCCAAACCAACCCTCCTTTTGAGACTCCCCTGATGCCTACATAAAACTCGTAGGAAAACACAGAACTAGGTAATTATGTACAAGAAGCAAACACTGAGAAAAGTAGTAATAAAACAGGATTTATTTATTTTTTTTCTTTCCTGGCAGTTCTTTTAACTATTGGTGCTTTCTACAACAACAGGTCAATACTACAGGGGGAAATGTGACTTAAGTCAGAAATATCCTTTAAATTTTTGCAGTTTATTGTGCAATGCTTTTAACTGTTAAAATGCATCACGAAGAGCTGTCCCTGTGTGCCTCCACCTCCAGCTTTGAAGGTAAGAGGTAGTCACCTGCCACAAAAGTCTGCAGCTGCAGACCTAAAGCTTCACAAGAACAGCTCCTTCTTCAGCCCTTTTTAGGGAGAGATGTTTGTGTGAGGAAGTCCTTATTTTGAATATTTTTTTCTTCTTTAATTGGAGTATTTCTAGCAGTTTCTCTTCTATTCTCATGCTACAGCACACTCAGACATAGATGGGATGAGGTTCCAAACAGCCAGTGCCTTTGACTGGGCACAGAGGAAGCGGTTTCCTTGGCAACTGCAACCCCAGAAAGGTCCCAAAACAGCACTTCCACCTGCCTGAGATTTCTTTTTAATTTAGGAGTTTGCACATTGGCTTTGCATGGAGAATTGGGTTCTGTCTTAGGGCTTTATTCATAACATAAGTTGCTTACAGGAATAATGTAATTTTTGCATATGGATTTATACTTTGGACTGGCTGACTGACTTACTGGAAAGACCATCGACTTATGTAGTGACAGCGGATGCTGCAGTAGCACATGGTGGGATTCAGGAAGCACATATAGCACTTAAGCTACAAAAAATTATAACACTGCATGGGAGAAAAAAAGTCTGTCTAGAGAAGAATTGGTTTGCTCCTATGTCTGTGTTAGAAATTATGAGATCAGAGAAACTGCCAAACTTGCATATATCCTCGAGCTTTACTAGATTTTTTTTAACTTTGAAGATGAAACAGCCAAAGAGAAGGCCCCTGCATAAGGAAATACTAAGAACAAGGGATGTGACCCAGAGGCCGGGCTCCCCAACCTCACTGCTAAGTTCACACAGGGATAGGTGCTTTCATAAAGGCTCACTCCTGCTCCTGGGGTCACTCAAAGTGGCAGTTTTTAGATGGTTGATGTGAGACCATCGTAGATTTAGCAGAGCTTAATTCTCTTCACTCTCACATAGGGTGGTGGGCTCTGTGGCTGCCTCTCACCCAGGCTCTGCCCGGCTGCCCACAGGCTCCTTAAGCTCTTTCTCCAGAGCTTTGGAAGATAAAAGGAAACCCTGCTGCTGGTTACTGGAGGGCTTCAAAGCTCACTATAAAATTGTCTGCTATTGAGAGGGTTGGAAAGCAGCTGAAGCGAAGGCCTGTTCTTGTGGCCCTGCACTACTTCTGTGGGCTCCATCTTGGGCCTGCAAAGCCTCCCGAAATCCCACACAGGGCTGGCACTGGGGGAAACTGAAGGATGTTCCTTCTGCCTCAACACCTCCACAATTAGCAGAGACATGAAGTACCAGATGCCATGAATGCTGTGGTGGCAGGCTGCAAGATTAGCCTCTCAGGAGACTGACCCTTAACAGCCATTTTATCTCAACACAAAAATGCAATTTAAAGCCCAAACAGGTTTACTCAGCTCTTGGCTTTCAAATATCATTTAAAAAAAGCCACATGTAAAAGGAATTGAGCTTGTGCTGTGGAAAAGCGGGACTGTCTCCATAAGAAGAAATAGTTGTGCCACACAGGTGACACTAATTACCCCCGCCCAGGCCTTGCCAAGCAGGAGGAAATTGCAAAGAGCTACAGCAATAAGGAGCTGGAGCCGGGGCAGCCAGAGGTACAGGACCTGAGGGAAAAGAGGTGAAGGAAATAACCTTTGAACTCCAAATAGAAGTGGAACTCCAAAGAGTTTTACTCACCCGTGATTGTAGGCTACATCTGGATGGCAAAGGTGAAGCCTGAAATCGATGTTTCTTAATAAGAGAGATATTCCTCAAAGGTAAATTGTTGTTTTTCTGTGTTGTATTTTTAGTTTAGTTTTGGGAGATGGTCTTGTGAGAGAAATTTTCCTCAGATTTGTCTTGTGCTGCCACTTGGTGCATCTGGTGATGCTTCTTTCTGCTATGAAGTTGATGGGTTTTGTGTGCACAGCAGTGCTTCTCTTATTCTCATGGGGTCTAAAGCTTACTAGTGTGTGTTGAGAGAGACACACACTATCCTTTTGTCCTGATTTTGGTGTCAGGCTTTCTTCTGCTTGTTATGCTTTCATCAAGGCCTCTGTTTCTGTGAACTGGCTGTCCCAAGACCGTTTTTGTGGGTAGATTGTGTGTCACCTTCAGATTTATCTGTGCTGAATTTCATAAGCAACCATTATTTTTTCTTTGGTTGAGATTTTTTCCTGTGTAAAAGATGTGTCTTTGGACATTCAGATCCTAAGTAAAGGGATTTTCAGTCACTGCTGCAACACAGGGAAACAAAAACAGAAATCATGTTTGGCTGCTTTGCCAAAATTGTGTTTATCTTATAAATCTCTGGCTAATATTTCCTTTTTTTATGAACTGTACCTGGAGAGGGAATGTTTGTGCTCTTTTATATATTGTAGTCAAGGCAGACATGTAGCCCCTCTAGAAACTCAGGTGAGTGCCTCAGAGGCATAGGTGCTAGCTGAAGCAGCTGAAGGTGATAACCAAAACTAAACAATGTGACTGTTCCTCCTCCACCTGAGTTCCCAGTAGCCAATTAATATTTCTTGAACTTGAGTGATAAGGCTCAGAATGCAGCTCTGTGCTTAACAGGGAGAATAAGAAAAATTCTTCATGGCTGCAGCAGCTATTTCAATTTCTCTTTGACAGAGCTCTTTTAATATGACACTCTTGTTTCCCTGGCAGAGATGGATCCCACTAGCATGGAGGTAAATGTTTTGTTGTTAAGTGACTTTGTGACCTTGGCTCCGTTGTTGTTATCCCAATAATTAATATGTCACTTACTTGATAATGCTTCACAGCATAACTGGTTTTGCTGTGAATGAAATAAAGTCAACCTCAGAAGCAGGCTTCCACAGCCTCCAGGTTTAAGCATGGCCATACAGGAGGAGAAATTTCTTTTTCAAGCCTGTGCTCAGAGAATGATTCTAATACCCAGTGGAAATGCTCTGACAACAGAGAAAGACTAATGAAAAGGAAGAAGTTTTCAGAGATTGCTGGAGTCAGAGCTCTATCAACTTTCCAAAGCACTAGCTTGGTTAGCCTCTACCTTCCTGGTCACCTACATAACAACATTTATTCATTTCATATAATACTTCAGTGAAAATCATGAGTTCTCAAGCTCAATACCAGCATATGTGATCTCCACGTATTAATGTCTCCCTCTGGTTTATGTGTCACTAAAATACTGCAGACCTCCTGGGTTGTTGGGTTACGTATATATGTGAGAGAATAAATTGAAGAAAATAAACTGTATGACAGAAATGTAATGAGGAAGCAGGCAATGATCAGCCTAATGGGAGGGTCAAAGACATAGCCCATTAAATAAAGGGGAGATGGAAGTGTCCCCATCAGCTAATATGTTCACATACTGTTATCTGTTCACCAGTTGAGCGCCTGTGCAGTTGGGGGGGACCTAAGGGGCCTATGTGCTATTGATAGCTCTTCTAAGGGTGAGAGTAATCAGTCTGAGCTCCCAGTGCTCTGCTACTCTGGCAGCCAGGCCCCTGCCTTCTTTCTATCTTATTTATCTTTGCTAGAAAGCAAGGAAACTGGTGTTTGAGAGGAAAGATGAGTTGCTTGCCTGGTTTTGTCTGAGCTTGTTTCCCACACCCTGCAGCAGGTCCTGCTTGTAACCTTGAGGAAATTGCTTGGGCAGTGCTGTCCCTTGAGTAGATAGGTGCCTTAAGGAGCTTTGCACAGGGCCTGAAAATTCAGGTGGCAAGTGGAATGTTTATCTTACAAAATGTGAGGTTTATTGGGCTTTTTGTTTTAATTTTTTTTGTTGTTTCTGAGAAACAATGTCTATGTAAAGCCTTATTCCTGTGGGTTGGCTGTGCACGGTACATGTGTGGATTTAGTCTTAACATGGGTGTATCTATGCAGATATCTAATGTGGACCATCTTTGTATCTTCCACTTTTTTTAAGAAGTCATGTTGACTGAGAAGTAGAAATGCATATAAAGTTGTCTTCCAAATTTCATTGCCTTATAGCTTTGTTATGAAAACAGTCTAAAAAAATCATCCTGAACTTCTTCATCAGCGTATTTTTAAAGTGTTTAAGGCAACTAGATGGAGGTTGAAATCTTAGGCAAAAGATTTTTATCTCTTTGTTACAAAATAGAAAATGAGCAGTTAGTGTTTGTGGAAACTGCAGAAGAGAGCAGTACTGACTGTGCCACGAGCTGTGACTTCTTTGGACTCAGCTACCTTGAGGTGACATTGTGGGGGTTTTTTTTTGTCACATCTTGACTTGCACATAAACGCTTTCAGCAACATTTGCGTAGAACTGGAAGACTAATGAATTAGAAATAGTAATTCACTTCCACAATTGGTTATCATTAACCCTTAACATTTTATTACTGTGGTATTGTTATTAAAAAGACTAAGAAATGTGAATGGTTTTGTCTTGCATTCTCTGAATACAGTTAGGAGATGAGATGTGTGATAACAGAAAATTGTGGCAGGTAATCTACCAATTTGCTTATTTCTCTTTTTAGATGCTCCTATTTTTCCTGTGATATTATCTTGTATCTCCTACCATTATTGAGTCCGTATTTTATATGTGTGCATACACACACACGTGCACTCAGTAGATATGAACCCAAGATATGACAGCAAGAGACAACAAAAGCGCAAAGAGGCCATGATCCCTAACTCACAGGAAGGAAACTGATCTTCAGTGAGAATAACTCAGTTGATGTAGCCGTTTCCAAAGGTGATATGCTCCCAGCATACACCAGTACAATTTCTCTACTTTGGAGTTTGAAGTTTTGTATGAATGCTTGAACTTTGTAGCATCTTAATCTGAATTGCTCCAAAGAGGACAGTAATTGCAGCATCTAGTTATGATGATAATGGACGTTATAGAAGTACCTCTGTGGAAAAGTAGATCCTATATATTGTGGTGATGTCATGTGGGGTCATCTGAAAGTTGAATAAATGAGAGAATCTCAATGTTAAGTAGAGAAGGATATGCCAGAGATGAAATAGAAAAAAGTTGGTGTTTTATGGACATACGATGCGTACATACCCCGTGGGTCGCTAACAGAGAATAAATTTCCCTTCCTCTTGCATTCAGGTTACACATGAGAGCTTTTTGCAGTCGGATTGCTGCCCAGTATATTTGCTTCTTCTGTTTGTTCCATTTGGATGTTGATGTCTAATTAACTTGATGATGCCAGGTAATCTACTCTGGCCAAGGAGAGCATAGCACAAAATAAATCAGGGAGAACACAAACTGATGGTGTCCTTTGTCCACTTTCAGTCCTAGGCTGACCACAGGTGCTCTTAGCTGCTATGTTTTCTTGCTTGGGGAACTTGTTTGGTATAGACTGTCCTTCAGGTTTTTTAATTTATATAAAGCGGCCGTGTCACGTTGCAGCATACTTAAGATTAAAACCTTCAAAGGAAGCCACCAGATTAATGGTAACACATCTCTGTATCAAGGGAACCATCTTCATGATGCAAATGTGAAGGTGAGGTGTGAAAATGATTTGGCAGCACCTGTGGTAGAGGAATGAGCACAATTTTTTTTTTTTTTTTTTTTGAGTCCCTGTCAGAGCTTTAACCATGCTAGTGCTCTTTTTTTTTTTTTCTTTTCCCTGTTAAGAGCTCATACAAGAAGTCTTGTGAAGCCATTTGCTTCATATCGTGTACTCACACCCTAGTTATTATGAGTGCCATGCAGTAGAAAGGCAGGAAAATGTGTTTTTAAACCACTAAGAAAAATTTTCTTGAACTATAACAGATTTGTATTCAAGAGCTTTATGTATGGACTCAAAAGCCATTAAATCAATGCTGTGCTCCTCTATTTAGTAATTTCTATGTATCTTGTACTGATACAGAGATAAACATGATTTTAAAAGCCGGCAGATTAATGAACATTGTGTAACAACCCAAAATATCTGTATATTACAGAAAGATAATCAACAGATCGATAAGCCTGCCTGAAACAGTTGTCTTGCAGTAGTATTGAATTTTATTTTTTGCACCAGTCAGTGTTTTCTGAAGGGATAATTTTCCAGTAAAGCAGAGTTGTGTCATAACCAGTTGCTGGACCACTGCTTTTTATGGCTCAGGAAGGAAAAAGATCTGGTCTGATTCTATCTTCTAATTAGCAGGGAACTTGATCTGATTCCAGAGCTTATTCATAGGAGGGCAGCCAGGCTGTCTCAATGGAGAAATTACACATCTCCAATGACCTTGGATCCGTACCATGCATCTAGTGACCCTAGTCTTTCCTGGCTTCAGCTGTGCTGAAGAAGAGAGCTGCACCATATGGTGGAGAAATGCTGTGGAGAAAAGGTGTCAGTTGATGACTAAGAATTACTTTTTAATTCTGGCTGTAGACAAGAGAAAACAGAGGGGAGGGTGTAGTCCTTTAACTCTGGCTTCATTTTTACACGTTCTCCAGTTTGGATCTCTTCTTTCCATACTTCAAAAGCATCCAAGGAGGTGGAGGACAGATTAGCACATGCAGTTGCTGATTGCGTGAATTCATTAGAAAATGCGTGTGCTGTAACCCATAGTGATCTGTCCATGCAATGGCATCGCTTGAAACGTGGCAGAATTGATAGAAATCAAGACAGTGTTGACTTTGAGTCTGTTTTTAACACCAATAACTAATTTAAATAAATACCAGATGGGACAGAGGCAGTTTGTCTAGGTAATTACATTATCCCCACTCACACAATGCTGTACTGGGGCTTCGGCAAAGCTATGCATGGAAGCATCTGACAGCTGGGATGCTTCCACAGCAAGGAGAGGCAAGGTACTACCAGCCAAAATGGGAAGAGGGAGAACGATGGTTCACTCCATGCCCAGGATTTTGGTACAGCGTGGAGAAGCTTTTCAATGCCTAGGAATAATTAACATTAATGGAAGAAACAGGCATATAAAAATAAATGCTTGGCTAAAAATGACACTGAAGTGTGACGTTTAAAGTACTTTTGCAAACGCCGAAAGAAGTGCCTAGGAGCTTCTGGTGCCTTTATTTCATAGCAGTAGAAATGGAAAAGGGAGTTCAACATAAATTGAGAAATGACATTTAATTAGTAAAAATCTAACTAGTAGCAAATCAGTCCAACTAATGTATTTTAGATTTCTTACTTGGAGACATCAACTATCATAGAAATTTCATTAAACACGATTAGTTTAATTATTTTGTCCTTAGTGAAGAGTGATAATTAACTTGGCTATGATAAATATGCATCTGAATATAATTTTGAAATCCCTACAGATCCTAATTATTCTTAAAGACTAAGGTGTAGACCTTGCTATAATAATCCTTATTTTAAAGTAAAGATTTCTTCAAGTGTACCAGGGATTTAAAAGGTGAGCAATTTTTTTTTTTTTTTTTCTGGAAAAAAGAGGCAATTCTTGATCAAAATCTGAGGTGAATTTATGAGGGCTCTGAAAATAACCTTGAAGTATGTATCTTGTTCCTAGCCATGGACTCTGCCTATGAATTGAAGCCAAATGAAAATCTGCAAAGGGGGATTGGTTAACTGCTAACCATTGTAGCAGCTTTGAGTATGTAATCAGTTTGTATGTAAGAATAGCATTACTCACACCGAAGGTAAGATGGAACAATATGTGGCAAACCCTCCAGAGCATACATCAGGCCTTAATTTGGGGCCATTGTCTTGTAATCACAATGGAGTGAAGATGATCTTCTAAAATCATTTTAAAATCCTGCATGAGTGCCGTTTCTGGCGATTTGGAGTTCATGATCTCCCTGACTATTAACTAGATCTATGACTTCCTTGAAGACTGAGTCAAGGAAGGGGGGTGGGGAATCTTTCTCTGAAAACTTTTTACTTTAAGCATCTTTTTGGTTTTACTGCCTAGAAAACTTTCACTAGAGCAAGCCTTCTGCATTCAGATAGATGAGCTAATGATACTATTGGGTGTCTGTTCTACAGTTTCCTTTCTTGGCTTCTTGACAAGTGTAATTATAAATTAAAGTCGATGCAATTCCTTGATGTAAGAATTAAGTTAAGGTGTGCTAATTAAAAATTGAGTCAGTATAGGTGTGCAAAGGTGTTTCATAGACTTGGTTGGGTTTTTTGTTATTCAAATCTCTTCATGTCAGGATATGTTACTTTCTAATCCTTGACCCTGTCAGCTAATCAAACAAAAGCATGCCTGTCTTCTAATTAACAAAATAATTTCCCTTGTGGATACAGATGTTCCTATAAATCTAAGATAAACATCAGTGCAATTAAAGTGCAGTTCAAATTTCTGAAATTTACTTTGGAATACCAAAATGCTGTAGTATTAAGTGTTTGAGGATCTGTTACCTAATCGCTCAAATGATTCATACTTTTTTGTAGTAGTAAAAATGAATGTTTTGCATAAATTTTAGTATTTTTGGTATCAATACTGAAAGAAGTGCTTTGGTAACATTGTGGCCAGGCAAATACCCTCTGTCCTCAAAACGAGATAATAATAAGCTGAAAGATAAGGATGAGTCTGATTTTTGTCAATGATCTATCACTAGAGTCTCTTAAAGTTGCAATAATACAAGGGACAGGAAAAGCAAAAAGGATGTAAGTGCCTCGACTTACAATGGTAATGAGTACAACAGTTTGCTGGAGTAGCTGTAAATCAAATGTACTGTAGCTATAAAAAGCCCATAAGACATTTGGATGTGATCCTGGACTGCTTCTGCAATATAGAAGCTGTGCATACAAATGAGAAGTCATCCATATTGTATTACGGGGAGGACTGCATTATTGAAACTGGAAAGATGATAATAGGAAGTTGTTTTTGGAAAACTACTGAAGCCGAGCTTCATCGTGTTGGTGCCAATGTAGGGCAATTACATTTGGGACAACATCAATATCAGTTAAATAGAGGAAATGCAATAAGGAAGGAATATGTGATCATTAGGAGTATAAATTAAATTCTGCAGATTAGTGGACTGTATATTTTAACTTCATTTTAGCCTGGGTTGTTCCCCCCCTTCCCCCCCAAATTTATTTCACTTTATGCTTTATTACTTTTAACCTTTTTTTCTTTCTCATGGTCTGGCTAATGCTTATGACACCTTCATCCTGCATGCTGAGCTTAATAGAATTCTTTAAACAAAGAAAGCTCTTGGAGTAGACATTCAAAAATCAATGTACCATATATAACATAGGGCTGAAAATGAAGGGAGATGGACAGTGCTGAGACTGAATGGATTGCTAGAAGCTTACCTGAAAATATTCTTTCAGGGACATCTGGGACTTGGAGGACTTGCATTCAGTTCCTGTCCCTGCCATGCCTTTGTTCTTCCCTGTAAAAGCAGGAAACCCTTCTCTCCTTTCCCCCAATTCCCACCTACACCTGCTCTTTCCAAGTCTTTAATCATTTTTCAGTGGGGTCTGTTTTTCACACTGCGGTGCTCTTAATTAGCATTCTCATTGCATTTGGAGTCTAGATGTTAATTCTAGTGTTTGCGTTATTGTGACAGCATTTAGTATTACCATTTGGTATGGGACTGTGTACACCTAGTCTTCTCTGGGATGATCTGTTCCGTAGTGGCCACAGGCTAGATTTAGTGGGGGGAGGAAAAACCTGTAAATGGGAACATGGTGGCCTGAATTCTGTCCTCATCTGTGCCCTGCTCTGTGTCCTAGGAGGCTGGTTCTGTAGTGATGTGCCTCAGTTCCTCAGCGTGTGGGTGCAGAGCGATAGCTTCGTGTCATGTGAGACCTGGGTGTTTGAAGTGTCTTGAGCCCTGGAAGAAGATTCCTTAAAAGCATGATGAATTGATAGGAGCTGCCTTATTTCCCAGAGACCAGTTAAGTGTCATAGGTGCTTTGAGTGAGCTTTTTATTTTCTTCTAGTTCTTTAACAAAACAAACAAAAATCCATTAAAAGGAGGAGACGCTAAGGAGAAGGTGGAAGTTTGAATGTAGGTGGTGGGAGTTTGACTTGAATGTTACAGATTAAACATCCATAAATCAGTAGGGGTCACTTACTTTTTTACTGAATCTACTACTCTTGCAGTACTCCAAGGCAGGTAAGGTTATTTCTGACTCTTTTTCTCTCTGATCTGATTTTAAATGGTGTCTTGAAGGTGGAAGTTCACACTATCCATCCAGTTGCTTTTTTTTCAACACGTTCAAGCAACTAAAGCAGCCTTTTAAAATTGTTGCAATTGAATGTTCAAGTCATAGATTAGTAAGTCAAAAAGTAATTTTTGGAATCTGTTCCTGTTAGGTAATGTGAGTCTAATCTAATTTAACTGTTATGCCTTCCTTTTCCTGAAATGTTGGCTTTTGAATCTTTTAACTTCTCACGTTTGGAAAATGCCAATAGACAAAAGCTTGCACTTTAGAGCGGGACATGTGAAAATACCAGGTGCAATATGTAGGTGATAAATCTGTTGGGCTCTCTAACAGCTGTATTGATTTTCGTCTGGTGATATTTCTGTCAGGAAGAGACATCTAATCCAACTTAAAGTGGTGTTGCATCTAGCCCTGGCAAAAATAATGAGAAACTCCTTAGCTGCAATAAGTCCATTTGTGCACTGCGCTATGCAGTTTGGGTACTGCTCTCTTCATTATGTTGGAGTGCTGAAATACCACTCTGCTCCCCAGAGGCACAGTGAATGTTATGGCTATGTTTATTTGCTCTTTCCATATACATGGCACCCCTGGTGATTAATGGGAGCCATGCACATTAAATCCCACAAAACACTGATTCCCAGATGAGTGGAGGATCCCCAAATCGACATCAGAAGGTCAAATCCCATTCATAAGTTTATTTTATAACCACTGATTTCCTCACATTTGGTGGAGACAAAAGAGAGATGAGATCTAGCCATTCTGAAAGTGACCAGAAGCATCCCGGGGTAGGTAAACTCCCCAAACTGTTATAAACCTTCAAGAGAGTTCTCTTCAGCATTTGTCCAGCTTTCTAATAGTGACTCCAACTTGTCTGAGGTGGCAGGTAACAGCAGCATTTTCTTCTACATTTTGTACTTCTGTAAGGCTGGTGATTTTATTCCTCTGTCATGTGTTTGAGCTCAACAGATGTAGAGAAGTGCCACCAGTGGACAAAACCGTGTCACCGTTCTTCTGAATCTGGTTGGTGATGGCAGGTTTGCAGGGAAGAACAGAGCTGAGTGCCTGTGGGGCAGTGTGGTAGCACAGGTCAGGATCTTCTCAGACTTGATGTTGGGTAAAGCGGGTAGAGTTGATTTCTGGAAGCCAATACAATGGTCATATCAAGTTCATTAATTCCATTCTACCTACCACACTCTTTTTGCTCGCTATTAGTTGAGCGTATCTGATTGGCTTTTACAGTTAGACAAGCCCTAATTCAGCATTGTATCTGACAGGATACGTTCTTCCATCTGGGTATTCTTTAACAGAAAATACAAGCTTATCTTTTTCTTTCAAATTCCATTGATATTATTTACTACTTGAAACAGTGTTGGTCTCCTGGGCCTCCTTATTTTCATGCTAGAGCTGGTTGGCAACGATGGATACCTGTCATGACTTAACACACACATCAAAATGAAGTGAAATGGGAACTTTGCCATTTGTCAATAACAGAACATGGAGCCATTCTCATATACAGTTAAAAGGAAAAAGGAAGCTCTCATCTGCTAGAGTACATAAAAGAAATTATTATTTAAAAATGTGGAGTCTTCATCCTTCTTGCTGCTGCTTCTGAAGAAGGCCAGAACAAAATCTGGCCCTGTCTTAGCAGTGGAGTTAGACACACACGGAGGGACCACGGCCATCGTGGTGTGTGCCTGACTGACAACCACCCACACCACCTTCGCTGGCTCAGCAGAGCCACCCTGAGCATGTGCTTTAGTCAGGATGCTGCACGCCCCATCCTCATGTCTTAGAAAAACTGACTCCTCCAGACTGAACCAAAAAGCAAAAATAGAGAAACTAAGGGAGCAGCAATAGAGTCATCTTTAAAAGAATTTGAATAAGGACATTACATGCCCTTTCAAAAAAGAAATAATTAGGGGAGAATCTTTTAGGCAGTTGTGTATAAACTTTTTATCACTGAGAGGTTATGCAGGTGTTCTGTTTGCTGTGGTGATTGCCAGGAGGAGGAACAAAAATGGTATTAGGACTATCAAATTACCATATAACCTGCAGAAGCTGAAATAATGTGAGCAAGTACAAGTAATGAGTCCAGATCCTGAAGAATATCAGAGGGAAAGGTAGTGTTTATCCTAGATAATAAGCTGTTTAGGGGGAAAACAGAGAATCCTTCATCAGAAGGACCTCTTACACACAAAACCAATATAGAATTATGAAAATACAGAACAATATAACTGATATGCATAGACAGTGGGCATATATCCACTCCAAAAAAAAGTTAATCTGCTATTTGAATGTCCTCTTCTGCAGTGAGCTGCATGTCGCTGAAAACCGGAACATAAATCTAGGGAAATGTGAGAGAAGGAAAAATGCAATGCATTTATCCAATTTATTTGAAACCTGCTAATGTTAGTGGATGGTCCTTCCTGAGATGCTGTTAGTAAAGCAAAGGAAGTGCCAAAATTATTTTATACAAGTGACTTGCAACTTTGGATTCACAACTCGTATCCTCCTCTCTGATGTGCACAGGGCACAGTGAACTACTTATCACTTAAAGCTTTGATAGAAAGGCTGAGGGCATTTCTGAGGCACATACTTCCAGTCAAAACTTACTGTGCTTTACATAAAATCCCTGGGTGAGTTTCTGGACATCACATGAAATGTTTATCAAAGATGATCTCTCACTGTGGTACTCACACAGTCCCTAACACTGCAGAAATGGCTCCTGTTGTGTTTCATCTTCCCAAGCCTGTGAAGAAGAGAAGCATTATCAGCTTTTTTTTTTTTAATTGATGAAGGGTCTGCCATGTCCCTTAAGCTTCCCTAGAACGCTCGATCTGCAACTGAACCTGATCATGGCAATGCCGAGCAGTCCAGTGTGTAATGCTGGGCATGGTTCCAGACTCTCTGACACCTGGTTCCTCTCAGCAGGATGGCAGGAGGTCCCCTGGGGTGACACACAGCACATGGGAAGAACTCCACATTCTGGTGTGGAGCTGCAGAGCAGTGTGCCCTAGCTGTGACCTGGAGGTGGGCTACTGATATACTGCTAATGACAGAGAAAGGTAGAGTGTGTCTGAGAGGAAGGGAACCTTGATTTTGCTCAATACCTGGGTAAATACCCAGTTTTAAGCCATATAAAGCAAGGTTGTGGGTGTGTGCTGGCTCTTTGGAGAAATGAGAATGTTTTTGCTGAAAAACAGAGCCCTCTTCTGTTGGCTGGCACTAATACAAGAGATTATGTACCTTCTTTGTGCACCAACAATTAGATGGAAACATATTCACAAACGCGGCGAAGTCATCCATCATCAGGCAATGATGCACGTATGCCCTAATGCATGGCAGTAGTTCTATTATTTATCCATTAACTCCTCCAAGAATCTAACCCTTTCCTTCAGTCTTCAATGCCAATATTTCTGGTGTTACTGTTTGTTTTGCAAGAAGCTCAGACTGTGCCTATCCCTTTTATGAATTTGAATTGTTAATGTCAACTTTTGAGCTCATTATAACTCTGAAATGTTTCTTTTGTTACCAGTAACTGGCAAACCTGCGCACACTGCTTAACAAACAGTAAGTGCTATTTCTAGGATTGTATTTTGTTCACTGCTGTGCGCAACAATATGCTCTTGCCTTCGCTAATGAAGTTTTTCTTTAATGAACACAATTAAAGCTAGGCAAACAATGCAAAAATATTTTTCATGAATATTCATCCAGAGTTTTAAATGAATTCCCTTCAGTTATGTTTGCACCCTTTTATTGTCATCTTCTAGTGAAATTTTCCAAGATTCCATCATTTATGCTTGAGTAATGAGGAGGGAAATTAAGTTTCTTCTCAGGGGTTACCCTTCTGATGTTGTCTAACTTTTTATTTCCTCTCGGCACTTGCATTTCTGCAAGAATATCTGGGTGGGGAAGTAGTATTGGACAAGATATGTTCATCTAGCCACTGTAACAATGAGTTTGGAGGTAAGACCCAGGCAACATAGAGCCAATAGCAGGAATTTCTGGAGGGGAAAAGAGGATGAAGAGATAGGTACAACTGGTTACTCCAGTGGGGGAACAGCAGCTGCTGAGAATGGGGCTTCTATGATGGCGTTGATTTTCTTTCTTTCTTTCTTTCTTTTTTTTTTTTCTTTTGGTCTTTTAACAGCCAGTTCAAGAACTTTAGGTACTGTCACTGCTGAACAGAACCCTGAAATGCCACTGAATAATCCCAGACAGAGAAGAAAGCCGAGGGGTTAGTGATCTGGTTTTAGGTGTTTTCTTGAAGAGAAAAGCAACAGCAGTTAAATAAATGACAAACTCTTTGCTAAATTCTAATTACATTGAGCAGTGTGGGAGAGTGCAGAGCCTCTGCCAAGGACTGCAAGTAGGTTGTGGAACCTTTCATGTGTTCAAGCATTGATGGTGACCTCTCCTGTGGGAGCGTCTGAAGTCTCAAATCGTGTCAAGGCTGCTTGGTGGTCCATGTGAAGCCTCTAGTCAGTCTGCCATGAGTGGGGAACTGTCTGCATGAGGGAAGAGGCAACTGCTCTGGCTGATAGTGCTCAGATTCTAAAGGAATCTCCAGATGAGGCAAATGTTCTCCAGAAATCATAGGAATGATTCTTTTTCCTCCCTCATTCACCTCCTTAAAACACAAATCACAGCTTCAATGTTAAATTTCTATGAAATTTCAATGGAGAAATGGGTCTTCTTTTAAATTCTTCCTCCCTAATTTCCCTGAAACTTTCCTGTTCCTAATGTTTATCCTCGGTCGCTCAGAGGCTTCCTGACCAGGAAGAGTCTAAACTGATTTCATGCCTATACTGTGAAAGTTCAGTGGTTAAATCAGAAAATGAATAGGCACTGTAATCAAGATGAGGAAAATAGGTTTTCTGGCCAGTTTCTTTAACATGTTTCATAAAGACAATTTAGAAAAGCGAAATTATCAAACATTTCCAAGTCAAGTGGTCACCAGCTGATGCCCGAATCAATTCCATTTTTGCAGTTGGAGGGTCTGGAATAGGGAGGAATATTGAAAGATAAATGTTAAGGCCTAGCCATAAATACACAGAGCTGTTATCTTGAGCTTTGGGAATTAAAGCTTTAAGCCAAACAGCTGATGTATAAGCCAGGTGCGTAAAAGCAGATTATTATGCATTTCATATAGAAATCTCCCCCAAGGTCATTTAAAGTTGTAAACCATTTGGTTTTTTCATTCCTATGTAGTTTCTTCCAGTCCTCAAGTTCAGAGACGTTCAATAAGTGTGGCAATGAGAAAAAAATCTTTTGTATTGCACAGTGTGGTAACTGAACAGAAATAGAGTCTCTGTGGAACAAAGCTTGGGATAGTTTTAGATTTCAAGGTAAACAGCTGCAGAAATCCTCTTACTGTAGTGAAATTATTAAAATGGAAAAGCCCTAAAGGCTTCAAAGGACACTGTTTTAAACATCCTGGTATCTGGTTGTGGTTAAACTAGCCACTTTTTGTTGTTGTTCATTAACTATGTGGAAGCAGGTATCTAAATCAAAAAGACTGTTGTAATCACTTCTAAATGTTACTTGGATTACAACCTTGACACAAGGAGGCTGGGCGTGAAAGGCTGCAGCACTCTGCTCTCTCCTCGGTGAGCTGATCGCAGGGCAGCACCTGAAGTCTGCTCAAAGTATAATAGTTACAAGGGCATATGTTATATGTGGTGTTGGGGGAGCAGGGGGCACAGGCAAGCATGGCTTGATTTTCTTTTTGCTCATATAAATCACATAATTTTGCCAGGGCCACCAGGAGAGGAGACAGTGAAGCTATAGCTGGAGAGGGTGTGTAGGAAGTGGAATGCGAAGTGTTGTGGAAAAGGGAGATGGGCTGTCTACACCTGTGGGCCTGAGCGTAGTGGAGCACTTAAGCATGTGTTTCAGTTCATTCTTACTAAAGAAAAGCTTTTAGGAATATGAATGATGCTACCTTGAAATGCTGTGTAGTTAAAGCTACTCCCTGAGAAAGCTGGCAGTGCTGCAAGGGTGCCTCTCCTGTCCCTCCTGCAAGACCCTTGGTCTCCTCGTTAGATTGCTGCAAAACATTGCAAAACTCAAATCCCCACTGTTCCCTCCTTGTCTTGCTGCCTCAACTGATTTCTAAAGTTGTCACAGTTTTGCCTAATTAATGTTACTAAGCTGTATCTGGTATCTACAGATACATCAGAATAGTAATTACCTTCAGTAGTGTTTGTAGAGTTTGGGCTTTGTTTGGGTTTTTTTTTTGATGGGTAAGATGATGCATACTTTTGTGCAAAAACAAGGTATGAGGTTCCCCTTTGACAAAAGCTTGCAACTGTGCAAGTCAAAAAGTCTTCATGGTTGATAATGTCCTTCTTCGATTTCTATCTTCCCCTGTGTTAACTCTGACCAGTTCCCAGTGGCTCCTTGGTGCCAATAATATATGCTATCAAAGGGGCTTTTTCAAATGCTTCTCCAAGGTCTAGGCTGGGAATCAGATTTACTTGATGTAAAATGCTAAGTATTTATATGATATAAACCTTCTTTATATTTTCTCCCCTTCAATTCCCATTTAAGGATTTTTATAGTAGTCAACCTTTCCACTTAATGTCGGCTTGTTGTCAGAGGGCTAATATTGAAACCTCTTGTTGAAGCACTTTGGTAATAAACAGCGGGGGAAAAACAGAAGTGGTTGACAAAATGCATTTGAGCAGAAAGTGTTTTTCTTGAGATTTTCTTTTAAATAAAAACTCCAGCAAGCTCATTGCTAGATCAGCAGCTGCTCTGAATTATGTTCCAGGAAAAATGCCTTTTTAGAGAGTCCTTGTTTCCATAATGGAAAATCTTTTAAGAAACAGACACACATAGGTTGTTTTTCGTAAGGGAAATATGTATTTGACTTCAGTAAACTTCAAGGATTTGTATTGTGTTAATTATAAAAACAAGAGGACAGGATTGTGGGTGCCCTACTAACACTCTGCTCCAACAGAGTAATTAATTTGAAGCATGACCACCATTCTTCAGAAGCTACGATTGCTTGTTTGTGTGCTTTACTGTAGCAGGGTCTGAGGCTGGTGATGATGAGCACTATGGAAAAGCTCCTCTTATCCTTCCCAGCAGAGAGGTTTTAGACTATTGCTTCTATGAATTAACATTTCTGCATTCTTTTGTCGCTCATGCATCGTGCTGGCTGGTTTGTTTTGAAAGGAAAAATAATCAACCAGGCGGGCATAGAGATAGCTGCAAAGATTTGTTCCACAAATTATAAACAACTAGTTTCTTGTCTTTGACATAAGCATCAAAATATGCAAGGCGTTAGTAACTAATTACTTTTTTTTAACCATTCAGCAAAAGACGTGAGCTGTGACTATTGTGCCAGTTTCGTATATAAGTGCTGTAGTGGTTTGTATACCTACAAATCATCATTGTGTATTCCTCTTTTGTAATCAGTGACCATCCTTTGTTACGGGTGTTTATAAAGCACTGAGCATGTCGTTAGAGCGAAGTGAATAATGATAAATAACATTGACATACAGAAGGGTAATACCGTATTCCTGTGCACTCAGACTAACTGCTGAACACCGCATCAGTGAGGCCAGCCAAATCCCTGTGCTTAGATTATCCTTCCTCTTTATGCACAAGGACCTGTAACAACTGGAAGGTCAGAAACTGTATTCCTTTCCTTGCTCCAGCAGGTAGATCACACACCAACCTGACTAAAGTAAACACTTTGCAGGAGTTTTGTGGCAGCTCGTGGGGTTTGTGCAGCATACATTATTAATGCAGATGTAGAATTTTGGGATTTGAGCCAAATGAATTGATTTGCACTTTCATGCAAATCAGATGAACTTTACATGACTTGGAAACAGCAAGCCGAGCCATGGAAGTTCTTTGGAGCTTCTCTCAGTTGAGCAAAGGCAGTTGCAATTCTTGTCACATAGGAGACCTCTTTTGGTGCCCCCTTCTGTCTTCTCCCCACTGAGATGTGTTGTGGGACCCCAACGTTTATGAAACATAGTCTGGGGAAAGAGATGCTGTTAGAGTTCATTTACTCACTGCTCAGTATCTTCTGTACATCTTCTCCTAAGTGCTCTGAATTTACCAGCTTTTGTATTCAATATAATCCATCTGGGAAGCTGGTAGTTGTGCTGTGTAGAGACTAGGTAACTTTGAATTAAGGTTATTTTAATGCCATGAATTCTCTTTTGAATTAGTCTCGTGACCCCTTTTTTTTTTTTTTTTTTTTCCCTCGCCACCTGTCTGCCCTGCCTCTCTTAATAGCTAAGAAAACAACTAATTAAGCAGACAGTAAAATGATGTCTGGTTTGCAGCAATTGGTGAAATTTTTTCCCTTAGCACAAAAAGCAGCATTTTCAATTGAAGTCTTTTTGAAAGCTGATCTCTATTTATTTTAAATTTAATTTTAACACCAGCTATCCTTCTTTTGTTTCTCTGCACTGTTTTTTTTTTTCCCAATATTTTAGTGATTAATTGGTCGGCCACAATTGTTCTTGCCTTTTTGTAGTGTATCCAACCTCCTAATCATTTCTTACAGAAGCTCAGGATTTGTTCCCAATGACACTTTTCTCAAGCACTCATCTTTTCAATTTTTTTTCTCCCTTCTTTTTTCTCTGTAACATTTTTCACACAAAGGCTGTGGGTCATAGCATGATTTGAAAATTAACTGTCTGAAATAGTAAGCTTTAAGTGAGTGTTTAAAATAAAATCAAAGTTTATGCTTTTATTTTTTTAATTCATACTCAAGCATCTGGACTTATTGCTGCACTTGTGCTAGACTGGAATTAACAGTGCATCCTAATACACATAAACATTTAACCACTCTAAAATACATTTGTATGGTTTTTCTACAAAGTAACAAACTTAAGTTCTTCCAAGTCTGATCTTTTAGGACTTGGGATCCTGTATTCAGGGATGTTAGATAACTTGTCAGCCTAGTCAAAAAAGCGCCCTTCTAATGTCTGGCTGAAGACCAGAGCCAAAGCCAGGAATTAGTTGGTGGGCAATTCCAGTAAGAAGCCGAATATGGGAAGTTTGTGACCTGCTCCTGGATGATGTGCAAAACACCACTGCACCTGTAGATGATTCTCCTTCTTTCCCATCTGCCTTCTGATAAGTTCATGCAATCATTAGTATGGATTTCTCCAAATTCTGTTAGCACACTTTTTCTCCCCCGCTTATATACTGTTCTTTATTCATCACTTTGGATCTACAAATATGTATCAAGGTTGGCAGGGATGCAATGAAGGCACCTTAATTAGCCATTAGTGTTCACACCTTTTAAGTACCACAGGCAAGGTTCTTCAGGATGAAGTAGTTTGGAGCGCTCACTGAGGGTCATACTGTGCTATTCAGCTCCCAGAATGAAACTCCTTTCGGTGTCTCTAATTAACACACAGAGATTGACTGGAAATACAGTTTCATAAAATTCAGATTAAGTCACTGGAAGATGCTGCAGACAACTCAAGCAGTCTGCCAACAAAAAGCATTTTTATTCCAGCTAATTATTTTTTAATGATACTATTAGTAATTGGAACTCTCTGTACGTGGCATACTCCAGATAAAGATCTCAGCAAGTTTTACATAATAGTGATGTGAAGCCTCATAACACATTTAAGAGTAGGGTGAGTGGGTTTCTTTTACAGCCTTTTTGTAGACAAGTCACACCCAGCCTAATGCACTAGTCCCAAATCAAACTGCATCAGAGCTTGAGCTTAAAGGTCGTCTGGCTCCATGCCCTGGTCACTGTTTGGCTTCATCATTTAGTTTCGTTTCCCCAAGGTAGTGTTTGTCCCAGTCTCCCAAGTTCAGTCCCGTGCCCTTCACCTGCGTGAGGAGTCGCTGCCTGAGATCTCCCTGCTCTAGCACCAGCCATCTCAACCCTGAGCACGCAATCGCAGACAGGGAAGGAAATATTTGCATGTTGTCTGCCAATGATTAATATATACAGCTTCACCCAGGAACAAACAAGAAGCAAATGAATTGTGATTTTGCAAATCGTTAGCTGCTGAAGGAATAAAATGAAGCATAAGCAGAGTAATGTGTTCTTAAACTGCCTGCCTCTGCTCTCAGTGTCAAGTGGCCTGGACAGGAGCACCCGCCTCCCACAGATGCCTGCTGTTGTTATTCATAAATATCTCTGCCCCGGCAATGAACCCCATCCCTCAGGGCTCCAGAGAAGCAGCCTCTATCCTCCCCAGATGGGAAAACCTGTCCCAAATAAACATGTTCCTTTGTAAGGGGGTTGGGCTGCACGTTTGTTTTCTTTTGCCTGTATTTCAAAATAGCCTTGTGCATGTTAAAGAAATAGCACAAGCATTAAAAGCTTTGTGTCATCTTGTGCTAATTAAATTTGTGATTAGAGTTGATTGCAAAAGCTGGGTTCTCTGGGTTTTTAGGGGCAATAGGATTTGGTTGGGACTGGGGATGGGAGAGATAACTTGTCTACTTGAAAAGCTCTCTGGCTTTTCTACAGGAGAAGATTCTTTCCAAAGCACGAGGAGAGTCTTTAGGGATAAGAAACTCGAGCTGTGTACAAGGGATAGAGTTGTCCAAAGACTTATTTATCTATCTGTGACTAAGAGTGTGGATGAGAAGATGCACTGCTTACTACAGAAGGGCTAACTTGGAAAATAGGGACATACCGTCTGCCTCTTTCTCAGCACTCCCTGCAGCGGGGGGGGAAGAAAAACCAAACCAAAATCAACCAACCAAACAAAAAACCCACCCCAAAACTACCCACAGCTCTGCTCAGTTCCTTTCTTCAGAGATGCTCTGACCTTCTGTTCCACATCTTCTCTTTATTCAAATCTATGCAAAGATAGAAGTTGTAATGCATGAATTCAGTAAACTATTGTCCTTCCCATGTAAAATAAGCTGTTCTTGTGTTTCTGTCCAGTTCCTGGAATTTAACTCTGTACTTTTATTCTGTGTCCAGGCAGGCCACAAAGCAAGTGGTTCTCTAGCCATATGTTATTTAGACAAGCAAAGACATGCTTCACTGCCATTTAAAAGATATGTTCAGTGTTTGTTCTTGCATGCATAGATTTAAGTGTCCTTTTTCACTGTCCTGTGTAGAGGTGCTTCAACTTGAAGAGCTTTTTGTCCTTAAGTCATGGATAGGCATATATACACAGAAGTAAAATATGTAGGCTTTGGGATTTTGTTTTTGTGCTCACTGGAAAATGACATTCAGTAGTCATTAATTCAAAAATTTAAATCAATCCATTGTACAGCGATGGCTGCAGTAGGTGGTTTTCCTTGGATGTTAAGTTGTTTTGTGCATCTGTCTGCACTTGAAAGATAAACTACATGGAGAGGATTTCTGCAGTATGTTATTCTGCTTAACTACTTACCTTTGATAGGAAAAAAAAAAGCATCCCTAAACAAAAACCAAAGCATAACACAGTAAAGAAGCAAATCAGCTAGTCCAAACCAAGCCCTTGGCGCTGCTCAGGAAGTGTGCTGGAAGGCAAACACAGCGTCTGCAGGCCACATGCTCCTCAGAAGAGGGATAAATTCTGCCCCTTCAGATCACTAACTGAAACGAGTGACGTTTTAAGGCTGGCAAGAATTCTTTTTTTTTTTTTTCCTCTTTCCCTCTTCAAGCTGGAAACAAGGGATTAGAGCCAGAAAAATAAACTACAGTGGAACAACCAGTGCAAATTATCCTGGTCCCTCTGATTCTTTTTTTCGGTGGGTACCAAGTCACTTAAGATCTCTGTTTCATAGTATTATTACCTGCAGTCATTGCTGTTTAATTTTTTTTTTTAATAGTCTTCTCCTTGTTGTGGGGCCTGCTGTACAAGTCTGTTATCTATCAGATACCAGACCTGAGATGCTCTTGTCTCCCGGTTTGTGTTGTCTGTTGTACGCTAATGCGAAGTGCTAGCTGAGGTAACAGGACAAGATCAGAGTCAAAGTGACATTAGATCACTTCTTGGTGCTGCAGCCAATCTGTACTGCTGGAGCCTTTTGCCTTTCAGACATCTGTGAGCGTTTTCTGTGCTGTCTGATTCTGTGATTTCTTCCTAATGTAACTGGAGCTTTTACTTTGCTTGGTGTCAGTCAAGAAAAAACCTGTTAAAGAATAAAACACTCAACTTTCTATGGTTTCTTCCTATTTCTTTAACACTTTGCTGCCCATTTCTTGAGGATGGAGCTGACTGATACGGTGCCTTTTGTAGTTATTGTAGCTGGATCTTGCACTGAATCCGAGGCAGCAGCTTTGGAAGTCAGTGGTGCTTTAGCTGTTGTAATGATTGTGTGCCATTTGAGGGCATTGTTCTGGAAGTATCAAAATGCTAACTGTTGTGTCTCAGTCTAGCCATGATAGCATTATCTGCTGTGTGGCCTGCCTGCTGTGCAAAAGGTTCATGGCATATCAAGATCCTTCTTAATACAGCTGTTTGACCCGTGCCCACTCTGTCTCCCATGGTTGTAGATTCGTCCGTCTTGGCAGCTTTCCTTAAAAACATGAGTAAGCCTTTTCCTTTTTGTCTTGTGATGTTCCTGATTACTGCTGAACTCCTCCACACTAAGGAGCCTTTAAAGTCATGCTGGATTTTTAGAAAGGTATCCATATATGGTGATATTAAAGAGCTTTTGGTAGCATTTTTTACAGGCCCATGCACAACATGCCTTAGGACACTTTTTGATTTATATGATCTTTGTGTGAAATATAGTTATTGCTAAGGATCGTATAGCTCGCATTTACACTGTGCGTGTCCTGGCACTACCAAAGGAGACCTAAAGGATGACACCTTGGCCTCAGTTTTTGTGCTTGGGGAGCAGAAACAAAAAACCAAGAAGATACTTTGGAAGAAGTCAAGATCAGTGGGTTACGTCAGCAGAAACATAGAGGTTGTATTCCTGCATATTACAAAGATCAAGTGCGTAAGAACATTTTTAAATTTCTTCACAGGTTTCTGTTGCTATATTACTGAAAGGTTGACATTTAGACTGGGAAAAAAATGGAGAAAAATTTAAGTCCTATGGAGCACGTGTCAAAGCATTGTGTCTTGGATGTGCAGCCTAATTGCAGCCCGAACTGAGGACCAGTATGCCTCTTGGATATAGAGCTGTACTAGCCTTTAAGAAGGCAGTAGCACAGCAACATAGTAAGCTCTAAAAAAATTCTTCACAATCAGTGTTTTGATATCAGGAAGCTTCAGCCCACGACTTCTCTAGTACTCGGTGTGACCTTTCTCTGTTAAATATAGATCCAGAACTGTGTGAGCAGAAGCTTTTTGTGGTGAACTAGGGCATCAGCACACAGACTGGAAGCCAGGGAAGTGATGTGAGTTAACTTACATTTGGTAAAGCCAGATTTTTAGCTTAGCGTTGCAGGGCAGCTTGCCCAGCATTAGTTGGGTTTTAATTGCTCCACATTTTTAAAGCAAGCAAATCTTGACAGGAGCATCTGTGATAAAAATGGACTGAAAATGTCAACTCTCTTGAAATTAAACAGCCTGTCTTTTCCAGCCTTTTTGTTCTTGAAGATGCAATTTTGCCCTGTTATGCCAGGTCCAGTTCTCATTAGTTCATATAGAATTACACTTGGAAGTGAAGAGCAGGTTTGACCTCATGGCTATCATTATTCTTGTTCACTCTGCAATTACCAACACAGATCAGTCTGGAAAAAGACATGTACCTACTTTAATTTTCATTAACAGCTGAACCATACCATATTTCTAAAGAGGCCAAGGCCTAGTAAGCACACTTCTCGTCTCTCTCTTCTATTTTATTTTTAATGGCATGCAAATGCTGTAGACACCTCAGTAGGTAATCAAGATATCCCTAATTAGAAAATCTACTTAATTGGGACATCTTCCAGGGAACTGAATTAAGCCTAGTGGTATTGAATTATATTGCTTAGGGAAGGTTACGTTTTTCTTATCTACGCTTCCATTGACAGTGTGTTTTGGAAACACTTCTCATACTCAAAACACCACTTAGCTGGGACAAACCCCATTCTTCAGAGTGAGTGAATACTGCTCGTAGGTTCTCTCCAGTCAGCCTGTATAGCTGCCAGAGCAGCTTCTTCACTTACATGTAAAACAGGATCCTAAGCTGGACCTGGCCAAGGTAAAGCTCATCAGTGTTCAGAGAGCCCGGAGGTGGGTGATGCATCACATCAGCTCTCAAAGTGGCTGAGGCTGAAGCATTGCACAGACAGCTGTAATTCTGGGGTTTAGCTGTGGGTACTAATACCCCAGCAGCACTATAAAAACTTTACTACATAAGCTAACTTTTTGGTTTTTAATGCAGTTCCTCACCAGCTAAAGCTGTGTGGAGCGTGCTGTAGTACTGCTTGACCTGAGCTTTAAATTGGATCAGAAGGTATATACCTCTTTGATACATAAACTTGTATTCAAATCCATGCCTCGGTATTTTTCAAGGTTGTTGATTATGTCACAGTATGATAGCACGCTATTCGAATGGAAAGCGGAGGGGAGGGAAAGGCTTAGATGTATCACTTCTGACACTAAAGCCACACACATGACAGTGAAAAATGAGAATTCGAGCATCAGTGCCACTGCTAGAATTAATTTGTGGCTCACAGTGTGAACTGTTGATGTGATGATCGTGTATTTATGTTAAAAATATGTCATTGCAATAGAACAGTGCTTTAGTTAACTAGGTCCATTTTCAAATGAAAGCATCAAACTTGCAAATCAAGCAGTTTGTTGTTAATTGCCATATTTTAATGTCTCTTCTAATAAAAGTTATTGTCTCTCTTTGCATATCTCAAAACTTTAAAAATGCTGAACTAGTCAGTCTGGAATATTTGCCAGCATCATGACTTGTTTTTAAAGATGTGGTGCTAAAAAAATAAATCTGATCTTCCCTCAAATTATCACACACAAGAATCTTGCCAATAGAGAAGCTGTTAAATGAGATGTATATACTTCAAACAAACTTTGAATAAGTCTTGTGGCATCCCTGCTTTCTTAATTTCCTAGCATGCCTCCAGCAAAAAACTTTACTAATGTGTCCAGTAGCTTACAATATTTAATTAATTTGCATTCTCTTGCTCTTTAAGGGCAAGGTATTTGCTCAATTTTGGCTAAAACCCCAAAGTTTAAAAGGGTAGCATTTACAAAATAAAACACCAATGACTAAGTATTTCTAGCATCATTATTTGCACTAGAACTCTCATGGCTCTTCCTCTTCCAAATGAGAAGGAGCTATGTACCAAACACTGCAGCCTACAGCAGCTCTATATGAATTAGAAAAGTGGAAAAATGGTTGTACACAAAAATGAAGCCAATTAGTTTGTTTGCTTTCTGGTGGAAAGTAACTCAGAAAAAAGCATCATAGCAAATTTTCAGCTAAGTACAAGAGTTACTTTTCTATTTTAACAGCCACTTTTGGTACATGGCTGATATAATTAACAACATACCTGGCATTGTAAAGACTGGCATGAATAATGTAATGAATGTAATGTCTTTATTTCAGCCTTCCAGTTGCAATACGTGGCTTTTATTCTTAATGATTGCATAAGAACAGGTTTTGTTAGTGCTTCATATACCGAACAGAACGGCTGTCCCAACTACACTAAGTAGGGTCGTATGATGGCTTCAACCCTGCAGCTGAGGAGAGATGCAAAGTTAGATGTACACAGACTTTACAGCTGTCAGCTCCCCTAAGAGCTTCCTGGATGGTATGAGATGTTGCTGCTTCCTCACATATGACCCAAGACATGCTCTAGCTTTGTTCCTCTAAGTATTACCCACACATTAAATCCTCCTTTCCACCTCCCCCTCAAACATACATGCTCCTCTGGAAATCTGTTCCTGGCTGTCCATGTGGTTTTTGGAGGTAATTGACAGGAGCAGCCTAAACCAGTATAAACTCAATTTAAACTGGCATATGAATTCGATTTCTAGCTGGCTTAAAACATGCACAACTGCTGAGCATAAACAAAGCTGGAAGTCAAACTTGGGTCTGTGCCGTTCCATTTACAAGCAGCTACCTGCGAGCATAGCCTGCCTGTTGCAAAGACATTTCTGTTGATTTTTCATGGAAATTGTCCCATTGATAGTAAGTCCTGTCATCATGAGATTGGAAAAGTAGCTCAAAGTACATCCAGCATCAGGTCAATACTTAAGCTTGGCAGTCCATCCATCTTTAACCAGAAAAGCATATTTCCCATAATACTTGAGTGAAACCATTAAGTGAGCTCAGTGCTTTGTGCTTTGAATTACCTTGAAACGCTATCTACCTTTTAATCCTTTCATTGTGGTTTTCAAAACCAGCATATAGTGCCAGTTGGAGATGAGCAATTGCAGTAATTTCTTTGGACGCGGTCATATCAAGAGACCTTTGAGGCAAGGTCCTGTAGTGGTTGAGGGGGAACAGCTGGGCTCAAACCTCTGCCCACACTCTTCGTGAGCTAGGGCAGCTTCTGCTACTGCAGTAAAGATTTCTGGCAATCAAAGAGCACAAACACAGAATGGATTTGAATAATTGCATCCTTGCTTATGCACAAGTGGTGCATAATAGATATTTACAAATCAGGCTGGTTTTCAGACATCAACACAATTTTATGTTTGGAAGATGGAGTTCTGCTAATTTCATTTTGTACTCCAAAATGAGAATGAGTAAAATGAAATGTGGTTCGCTAACTGATTCTATGCAAGTCTTTCATTGTAGATTGCTATAAACAAAGGAAGTATACGTAATCCCCTTCATGGGTAAGATCTGAAACAGTTTTTATAGTCTGGAGCTTGTTGTGCTGGGTAAAATAGATGTCTAGTGCTTTAACTCAAAGCATAGCTCTCAATGGGTTTTGACTGTGGAAGCTTTTTCCACTGCTGGCTTAGACTGTGGTGGCTGGGGAGCAAAACACTTTAAGATCTTTAGCTTTAGACCTGGTTCTGCAAGCTATTTACTTTGCTTGTTTCACTGGAAATGTTTCTGAAAATAAAAAAGAATATTTTGAGATATGCAGTATTCTGTACTGGATTGGGGGGAGAAGTGAGATTCAAATTATTAATTCTTATAAGAGTTCCTTTCATTTTCCTTGATGTATTGAAATAGGACATATAACTTTATCAATAACTATTTATGTGGAATTCACAGGAGTCATAAAAAAAGAGGAAGGGGTTTGATTTCCTGGGATATTTCACATATTTAGAAATAGAAGAATTCAGTCTGAAAAATCCCATTTCTTCCTTGGTTTTCTTATCTGTCTGCTGGCTTGGGTATGATGCATCTCACCTTCAGAAAGAATTAGATGTCCTGACTGTGAGTAGCACAGTATACATGCTATTAGTTGACTTTTTTTATCCAGAAGTATATTAGAAAAGACCAGCTCTTAAATTAAGCCTTCGAGGCTACCTTTTTTATTATTATTTTTAAAGAATTTTTAAAAAAAACTACAAGATCCTGTAGCCTGCAGCAAGCAAGTAAAAGCACTAGACAATAGCTGAACTAATAAATGGTCAGGACTGTTTCTTTTTTCTTTATGTCTGGCCTTGGTGATGTGGAGGACTGAGCTGACACTCCCAGGAGAGTTAGCTGAGAGCGAACACACCTTTTGGAGGGTGGGGAGAGGACAGTGCAAACAGATGGGGCTTGTTGCCCTCTCTGAAATGGGGCAAGTGCTTTGTGGGCTCTCAGACCTCTGCTCTACTTCCAGTTCACCCACCGAGGCTTGGCTGCCCTCCTCATCTGCACAGCCCTTCCCTCTCTCTTGGTGTAGTGATTTGGTCACAGCCTTAATTTCACCATCAGGGTTTTTTGATAGCTATTATCAGTCCCTTAGGAAGGGGGCGAGGTGGCAGGGACAAACAGAACACACATAACAAATCAACAACAGAATCTGACATATTCATCTTAACTATTTGCTTGAATCTCCGCTGGAGCTGCCTTGGTGATCCTGGCAACTTGTCATTCCTGTTTGTTTTCTCTGTATGTTCAGGCAATCAGGTTTTATTAGTACGAGTGCCCGTCAGAAGCACTTTTGTAGCTGTGTAACAGGCATACTATTGTAGAATACAGGACAGGGACATTTTCTGAGACAGTAGCATAATCTCTCTTCTCTGTTCATGCTCAGGTTCTTTTTCCTTTCTTCTTGGCCTCATCCCATCTCTTCAAATTTTGGTGACCTCCTATCACACAATTTTTGCTCAGGAAATAACTTCTATTGAAGGCGTAAGAGAGCCTTGCTGCTGTGGATTGCCCTTTCCCCTGCTATAGCATGTGAATAACTCACTCCTCTAGAACAGAAGCTGTGCATAAGCTGCAGCGGCAGAATGGGGTCCCGGGGTTTAATCCAGTGACTCAGTGCATTGTTGTTTAAAAGCCTTTTCTGTAGAGGGGAAAAACGTTTCAAAAGTTTAATACTTTGTAGAGATAAACTGTTCCTTTTAAAGTCATTGTTGTCTTGTTCTGATACATCAGCTCTGAAGAAATAATTCAAAACACTTTAATGTCCATCTCTGTGCTGCCAGCAAGTGAAATATTTAAAGCAGGCTGTGTGCTCTAACACTGAGTTCAGAGTAGGGACTTTTGTGAAGTTAGGGCTCACATCTGACTTTTTTCCTCACTATTTTAGTCCCCTGTGCATTTTTTGTCTCAAATTATCCTTATGTTATAGGAGGTTAGAGAAACACAAAGTACCCTTTTGAGATAAACAGAGACATTCAGCAAGGAATGATTTGAGGTAACAGCAGTTCTGGGAGGAGCTTGCAGCTGCAGGGAGTGCTGCTGGTCCTCCTCTCCAGCCCAAAGACGGTAGTGGTCGTGTTAGAAGGGGTCCAACATCTCCATTTACTGGGATATTGTGTTTAAAAGAAACCTACAAAATTTATTCCAAATGGGAATGAAGGCAAAGAATCTCCAATCACCTATATAATGAAATGAAAATTGTAGGTCCATTGCAATATTAGACATCGGCAGTATAGCTGTACAATAGAAGAAATACCTGAACAGAGCTATTTGAAACAAAAGAGAAATGACTTGCTAAGAAGAGTACAAATAGAAACATTTTATTCTTATCCCAGTGCTCTTATTTATGTCCTGAAGTGAACTTTCCTTGAAATGCTCACCTGCTGGTGGGTGCATTTCTAACAAAGTAGCTTAGAAGAGGAACTTCTCATTGAGTGTCCAGAAAGGATTTAGAATTTTGTGTGTGTGTGTATATATATAAAATGATCGTAGTGTTGTTACTGTTGTACGGAAGTCAGCTGCAGATTGCCTTGTTTTAAGGGGAAAACATCTCCTCTCACAGCAGATCCCTAAGTCTGTGTACCATGGGATGTCTCACATGTTCCCCTAAAGCTGGTGGCTTTGGCTCTGAGCAGGTTGCACTGCCTCTGCACAATGCTGAGTCCTTCTGTCCCTGAAATAACCTCAAAAATATTGGGAAACATCAGGTTTTATTATTATTTCTTACTGTCTTTTGTATCCATCTAGGCCACAATTTTGAATCTTGACATGAAATCATTTTTGTGCATGTCAAATGATCAGATTGCTAACGCCACCACTGTGGCAGTTCCCGTCTACCAGGAACTGCCCTGAATTCCGAGTCTCACTTTAAGTCAAAACAAAATGAGAAGAATTTTGGTTTTCTCTGTGACTAGTTGTGGCCAGAGGTTGAGATTAGTGGTTTGCAGGCAAATGAGCAGCTTTCCAGTGGGTAAAACAAGCAGAGGTTGGAATCAGCATGCCTGAGGAGTAAAATCTTTATTGAGGATGTGCATCTTAAAATGCATGGCACCTAAAGCCTTGTTTAAGGCTGGGCAAGTTTCCAGTGAATAATGGACACTTTGTCTCATTTTTCAAAGGCAGCAATTCCTGGCAACCATAGAAAAAGAAAAACATCGTTGCATTTTCAACCCCTGTTTTTTTTCAGACTGGGAAACTGAGAGCTTTTACATTTGATTGGGACTTAAGAACTACAGATGATTGCTTTTCTGGTCTTGTTGCACTAGAAGTTTCTACACGTTAAGGTTTGACAACTGCAGAGTTTCACTTTAAAAGCTAAATCAAATTTAAATTGTGGGCCATATAATAGCCCATGAAAACGCGAATGGTATTTTTCTGCTGTTTAAATGCCAGGCAGCAAAAACTGAGCCAGAGACTTGTGGATCCCTGCTGGGCAGCCCAGACTCTTTTCTAAAAAATTTTTTTTTCTATCTTCTTGTTCTTGGCACATTACAACTTTCGCACTAATTTGCTAGGAAGAAAACTGCTTTGGGGTATAAGCATTAAACAGAGGACTTAAGCTCATTCACAGTAACAGCATAATTTAAATAGTATGTACCCTGTAGTTTACAAACATCAGTATCAGCAGGCCATTTTTCAGGGTTTCATCAATGAAAAAGAATCCTCTTGTGCGTTAGAAAAATGTACTGGACTGGGAGATAATCACAGAACACTCCAGAGCTTCACGTGCAGGCAAATATAAATTGATCAGTCTTACAGAAGACTCGGGGTCCCTAGTTTGGGGCTGCTAAACAAAAAATCATTGCGATGGCACTCAACCATGTCATTGGAAGTTTTGCCATACAAACTTCTGCATATTATTCTTTCATAAGGGTATAACTTCCCTGTCAAGCACAGAATACAAGTAGAAACCTCAATATTAGATACAGTAGTAGGTAATGTAAATGTTTAACGTGTCCTTTGCATTTCTCAGTCACCTGCCAGCAGCAGCAGGCAGCCATTCCGAGAGCTCAGGACAGGGTATAGCAGAGTTTGATCAGCTCTGAGGGGCTGCACACGTGTGTGCTTTGAACAGTTAGAATATTGCCAATGCAGATCATTGAAGAACGAGCCTGTTCTCACTTTTTATCCCCAAATAACTAAGGTTTTTTAGATTGTAACTTAAAATATGCAGTGGGACTCTACTACTTTTTAGACTGGTTTTATTTTTTTCGATGTACTCTAGGAATGAATGTACATAAAACTAAACAAAAATGCAAGGTTTTAAAAGGTCAGACGCTCATAATGGTGCTCTGTTCAGATTCCTGTGATTCAAATTCCATGTTCCTGTTTCCTCTTATATACCAATATTTTCTTTGATTGTCACTTCCTGAAGCCTTGCAGCTGGTGGACTCAATTGATAGCTATTAGCAGGAAGAGAATAAAAAAATGGGGTTGGGAGGACCATGTGATTTTGTGTAATTTTAGAAGTCTTTTTAAATGTAGGAAGTAGAAGAGAGTAGTTTTGCCACACTCCTACATATTTTTATACATCCTTAAGTGCTTTCCTATTTTAAAAAAATCTTCATCAGGTGTGTCAGATAAATGTAGTCCATGGACACCTGCCATGGCATACCTCTATTCCTTATTAAAAATTCCTTGTCTCTGCAAAGGAGTATCTTTTTACAGCTTTGGAGCATCCTCATGTAGGAGACTGAGACAGCACTGATGAATCAGGTCAATGTTTCTGTTGTATATTTGAAAGCAGTGCATGTATATTTAATATGTTCTAATATTTGATCTTTTGCATATATGGCTTAGCTGGATTACGTGATAAAACTCTCATTTGATGCATGGCTCTGCTAGAGCTCACGCTAGATACTAATCTGGGTTGAAATCAGGTTAATAATGCATACAACTTTTACTGAGAGTCATTTCTAAAAGTAACTTGGGATGTTAAAAGGATCAGCCTACCTTAATTTAAAAGGGCAACCGCACTGAGCGAGCAGGGAGGATGTGAAGGTGCTATAAAAAGGCAATAGCTTTAGCGGTGGTTCCTGTTACTAAATCTTTATTGCATAGTTCCAGTTGCTGCCCTAACGTGGCTCGGTCAGCCACTGAACATGGGATAGGGCTGAGGCCAGGAGCAGGTGCTCAGTGTGACCCCTGGGACAGCCTCTCTGCTCTGGCTTTTAGGTGCACAGGCACCAAAGGCCCCATAAATGTTTGAGGAGATGCTGTTCCCTGTTCTCCTGGCAACTCGAGCATGGCCTTGAAATGACTCCTGCTTTTCTGCTGCCTAGCTACAGTGTAACAGGAAAAGAGTGTTTTCTGCTCGGATACACAGGATCCGTCACACTTTCCACTGCAGTGTCCTGTTCCTGGCACGACAGTGCTAATGAGAACAGCAGATGACAATTAAACGTTCAGGTGCAATTGATGTAATGAGGAATATGGGTCAGAATTGCCTCTGTTGTCATTTCCATCATGTTAAATTGCAAGCCTGGCATCTTGTGTGCCTTTATCTGATGCTGATTCGGAGAGTTAAGGATGAGGATGATGGGACCACCTCAAGCAGCTGTTTGGGAATTCTGGCTGGGAAGCACTCTACCCGCAAGCAATATCACACTCTGCTCAGTTTGTTAAATATATGGTGAGGAACTTACAGGCTTAGGCTAGAAGAGGTTGGTAGTGTAGAGCTATATAATGCAAAAAGAAGATTGTGCCCCCAGAAATAACAATCCTTTGTGGAGGTACAAAAGCGTGCTGGGTGCACTTTTCCCCACAGGGTACAATGGCTGTCAGCCAGTACAGAGAGTGAAGAATCCTTGCAGCCTTTCTTACACTCTTCAAACAGAAACAACACAGTATGAGCAGGAAAAGTGCATATTTCTATTGGTGATTTTTACCTGCAGTTGATTTCTTGCAGACAAGACTGAACTACTCATTTCTCTTGGGATAGACAACTTCTGCTTCACGTTATTATGGACTTGCTCAGCCCATATACCAAACTGCCCGAAGCAGTGGTAGGATATCTGAAAAACAAATCTTACTTGAACTTGAGTATGCATTTGCCGTTGAGAGGTTGTATCCAGTAGCTTCTCTTTGCTAAACAAAAAACAAAACAAAAGAATTTAGACAAGCCCTGGCTCATATGCAAGTGCCTATCCTTTCCCTCCTTTCCCTTTGATTTGGGAACTTTAATGGGGAGTTGCACTGGTCTGTAAGAAGGACTCGTACCAATCCAGTTCCTCGCATAACACTTCTCATTACCCAAGCAGCATTACAGCGTGAGGGTGCCGGGCAGGCTGTTGAATTGAACTGGATCTTGTTCTTTTGCTGTTCTCACACAAATAACCAAGCCTCATGTGAGTATGTGCGTTTGCCAGTGTATGTGCTGCAAAAACACCCATATAACTGTGTTAAGAGGAATACTCCCTTTCATTACAGGTTACACGTTTCTTTTTGCTGAAACTTGAAAATAAGTCTCTCAGAAATTGCCAATGTGAGCCCTGCTGCTCTATCTTATTATCTTTCCAGATCTTTCCTTAAGTATTATCTGAGTATGAAGTTAACAAGGCTGGCAATGTAAATATATCCTTTATTCCCATGCAAACAGCCGTGAAAGAAAAGTACGAGGCAGTGAGAATTAATAAGAAGGCAGTATCACACATACTAATTCCACTTTACTTCAAACTGTTATTGAAAAAACTTTTTATTTTGTGACAAGGCCTGTGACTTGGCAGCGTAAATGGTGCAAACTAGACTGCCTGGACAGGCTTGATTTAAATAGGTTCTCACTCCAGGAGGTAGGGATGTTGCACTGTGCAGAATTGAGTTTTTAAGAGTTTTTGGAGAGGTCTGAAGCTGAAAGTGAAAAATTTCCAAAAGTGATTGGTGAAGCACAGGATAATGGCAAGTTTTCTTTGTATCTGGGATGAATTTAAAGCTGAAAGGCACAAAAATAACAAAAACCCTCTCTTCATCCTTTTGCTGTCTCTGATTTCCACTGTTGTGACTTCCCAGCTGCCCTGGCTGCTCTGAGATCTTCTGGGCCCTAGTTCACTCTGAACTTCAGCCTTGAACTGAATCTGTGTCACTCCTCATAGGAAGGAAAGTAAAAAAATGTTTACACATTAACCATGGGCTTAGGAAATGTCACCTGGGGATGAAACTTAAGTAGTAAGCTTTCAACAATTAAGTGGCACTCATTCTCAGGACACACAGGTAACCATCCTGCAATCCCTCTACCCAGCAGGCAATGCCTCTGCTTAATTTATTGTCTCTGCTTAACCATCTCTCATTTCTGTCTTTGAGCTTTCCCAGCCACCCCTTCAGTACAAATGTAATTCATCCCTAAAGGTGTTCGTGCCGTGGACTGAGCAGACAATACACTGAACATCCCCATTTGCTGCTCAAAGTGGAGGTCCAGGAAGGCTGTTAAAACCCTTGAATGCTTTTCCTTCTATTCCTTGATGCGTGTTTCTTCCTTTTGTTTTGTTCCTCCCCCCAGATTACTCTTAAGTCCCTGTCCCCATGTCTGTGACTCCTCTTGGGGATAGCAGATTACCTTTGTCCCCTTTTTGCAAAACCCCGATTGCAATCACCAGCCAGCTCCAACTCCTCTGAGAGCACTGCTAGAGTTAGTCCTGGCCTTTGGTGGGAAGCTCAGTTCTCTGGGGGGCTCAGCAGCCTGGTTCGACTGGCTGTACAGCTGTGCAGGAGCTAGTGCTGGGACAAAGGAAGGGGTGAGGAGCACAGGGACAGAGGAGGGACGAGGAAAGAGCTGCCCCATGAAGCAGAAGCTTAGCAACTCCATTGGCTTACACTGAGAGCGTAGCTGCACTTTTAACATATGTTTAACTACATGATCCACCGCAGTGTAAAGATACCTGAGCTGGCTCCGATTGAGTTGCCTTCCTCATTTCATAAGTCCCAGATGCAGCATAGCTCCATTAGCATGGCAATACACCCAAACTAATGAGTTTGGGTAAAGCTGATGCTGCTATATTGCCTCCCCTTCTGATGCTAGCTCATTTCCAGCTGGCTCGGATGTCTCTTAAGTGCTGTTCTGCATGATACAGATAAACCCTAAATAACCTGTGCAAGGCAAGCATGGAGTCCAGTAAGATACAGATAAATAAATCTCTGTTTCCTAAGCTGCTCCTCTGAGCACCAAACCGAGCCCGTTAACCTCTAATATAGTGTTTTGTATATAAGGTAGGCATTTTGCTGTGTGCAGCCATTGTACTGCTTGTTGTCTTGCCAAAGCTTTGAGAGGTTACTGATCTGAGAGGAAGGGAAAGATCTCAGGAATTTCTGAAGTTGAAAGGAGAAATTTATCTCAGTGCAGTCTGTTCTTTTCAATTAAAGGTGTGATTTTTTTCCCTTTCTTTTTCTTTTTTTCTTTTTTTTTTGTTTTTTTTTTCTTTTTTTTTTTTGCTGAGAT
>JAVSBS010001369.1:292330-341215 GCA_033124195.1 Coracias cyanogaster
TTTTCTTTTTTTCTTTTTTTTTCTTTTTTTTTTTCCTCTTCCCCCCCCCCCTATGCTTTCCAGATGTTGGGAGCATTCATTGTCATTCCTTAACTAACTTGAAAGCCTCAGGTATTCAGTGCTTCTCTAAGCTGTAAATCTGGGAAGCCCCTTTGGAAATAGCAGCTACAATATGCTAACAATGACTGCATCACGCAATGTGTTGAGATGAAAAGGAGATCATTTCCTTGATCTCACTTCAGAAGAGTGGCATGTCTCTTGGCAGAGCTCATTTGGGTGTTGCTCTCTGTAATTAAAGAGTGTATCGTCATGCACATGGGACGTGGTTGAAAGAAGGTCTCTGGGAGGCTGAATTTAAAGTTGCATAGACAACCTCAATTTTGGCATTTCCTAGCATTCAAATTCTTGACTTGCAACTTTAATAGCGTATCCCTTTTAAAAAGTATTTACAGTTAGTTTCCTAGGGGAGTTGATTTTCCTGTTTAACTTTGAGCTGCCATCAAGTACCATGTAATTCCTGGTCACACGAAACATCGGCAGGGTTGGACCCACTTGTCACTTGGATTGCTAGTAGAGTAACAGTGGCTGTACGTTGCCACCCCATGACTGTACCCATGCTCGTCTGAGAGAGGCATTTAGCTGCTGGGTTTAACAGATGGTGAATAGCAGAAGTCAGGAACCTTGGTTTCTATTTTTGGTGCTGGTTTACTCAAACTCTGTTTCCTAATTTGTTGTTGTTGTTCCTGTGATTTTTGAATATGAACATTTTAAGACCAGGAGTTCCCAACTTCTTTCATTATGATACACTTTTTCTCTTAAATCTGGATGGGCTATTTTAATCTATCCCCTTGTATCAGGCTTCACACTTTAAATGCCTAGCTGATCTGTTTATGATTATTAGTGCAAACAGCCTCCTTTCTTCTTGGACTAATTAATTAGAATACTCCTCATTATTTGTCTTCTGGAAGCACAAAAGTAACTTTGGATAGGTAGAAACCAGGGGAAAAAAGAGATTCCAGATCAAGATGTTGTTCTCATTCCAATCAGGCAATGCTTGCACATTTACAGTGTATCTAGCAATTCTTTCTACAAGTCCTAAGCACCGTATTTTCCCAGTGGCAATATACAGAGCTCAAAGCTGACAATGTCTGCAGCATTGTCTGTTGCCTTAAATCAGAGGTATTTGTCTCTACTGTATAGATCCTATTTCTTATGATTTGGTGGCTGGTTAGTACAGTCCTGTCATGATGTCTCATGGTGACTACTGTTAAGGTCACACCAATGATTCCTAGATAAATGTGAAAATGCCATGTGGCTGCAGGAAAAATACTATGATGGAAATGCATTAAGTAGCTTTATGCTGTGTTGTTTAATCCTATTTCCTGACTGGAGGTTTCATTGTTTCCCACTGGTTAATCAGTGCAAGGGTAGGGTAAGGGAGGAAGATTGAGCTGGATTGGGAGCAACATGCAAACCAAGAGCAGTAGGAGGTCCAGGAGGTGAAAGGATCCTTAGATAACTGAAGTTAATTTTTTCAACTAGGTCTTTTTACATTCTAACATATGAGCAATACAGAAAAATAGTTTTCAACACAAAGACCATCCTGTTGTCTTAATAGTTCAGTGTAAGGTAATGTAACATCTACGTCATTCCCTTTTATCATGTATAATCAATGTTACACTTAATGCAGCATGACTTTTCAAGTGATTAAGGACCTGGTGGGGACATTAACAATGTAAAACTTTATTTGCATTTACACTAACGATTTTATAATGAGAGTTTTATTATATTAATGAAGACTGCTGAGAGAAGAAGAGAAAAACAAAGCTGAAACTCCCCTAATGTCTTTCTTTAATCGAGTACCCTCTGCTAACACTTTGTTGACATAGGTGCTTATTTGCATAAAGGAAAATATGGGCATTTGGAACTATTAATTACTGGATGCTTGATGTACTTTGTGGTAATTACTATCATAATTGTGTTATTTTAAGAGTGGTTTTATGGAAAATTATTTATTTACACAACAATTCAGAGGGGAAAGAAAAGTTTTTCCAATCACTGCATTTGTATCATCGTGGTACCATATCTCTGTAAGAAAATAAGGGATAAAAATACCTTTGAGAGCAGGTTAGCTTTAGGCAGGTATATCCAGAAATGCTATGTACTGCTAGCCCTGCTCCATGTTGTTTCTGTGAGTTACAAACCTCTTTAACTGGAACAGAAAACTTGTCAAGGGAGAGCTGCTGGCTGCTGAGTCCAAGCACTGGCAGGACCGCCCAAGAAAAGGAACTAGCCCTGGATGTGATTTCTGAAAGGCAACGTCAACTGCTTTACTACCACTTCCAGATGTTGCCTGAAGGAGAAATTTAAAATCAAAACACCAAAACAGAGTTATTGTAATGGAGTACACTTTTCTTGAAGCAAATTTTTTCTGATACTTGGTGACAATAATGTAAGAAGTTAAGAAGTAGCTCTAGTCAACTCCTTTGCTTTTTGTTGTGCACCTCTGAGGTTGCTTCATGTGAGTACCTATGCCAGCAGTTTGCTGTTTTTTCATGAGGTGGTTTTCTCAAGACTCTTCTTAAAAGAAGAATTATCTTCTTTTTTTTGTTGCTGTGTCAAGTATAAGCCTGACATGAAAAATGAAGAGATGTCAGTAAAACAGACAAGCCTACTGAGAATGTAGTAATAGATTTGATTATTTAAGGCAAAAATATTACAAAACCTACCCATATTGTTTTCATTCTGTTTAATGACTTCACTTAAACTCTCTTGCTTTGATTTCCCTCTGCCTCCCCTGATGGACTAGCACAGTTACTACCAGCAAGCTGGTTTTCTGTAGTTTCTGCAAATGATTGGTTATAGTAATTAGGCTTCTTGGCAGACAGCCCTAAAAGTCAACTTTCTGTCAAGAGATTTAATTTCATTGCATCTTACTCTAGCACACATGATGTGACCTGTATTAATTAGGATTGCTACAAACAGTTTAGGGAATTAAGGATGCAGTTAGGCATCATGGGACCGTAAGGCTCCCCAAACAGCCAGAGGTTTGTAGTGTGAATATCTTGGCAGAAGCAGGTAAAAATATCAGATGAGTTCTGTCAGAACCGCTACTTCTTAAACAGCCAGTGCTCCCCAGTAAATAATTCGGGTGACGCTGCTGGAAATGGCAGTTCAGTGGAGGAGGCGAGTGACATTGGGTGGAATTGTGGGAATGGACTTCTTTTGAGGTCTTTTCCTAACAGCATAAATCTCGATTAAAGTACAGTGAACTCTGAAAACTGTAGCTCAGCTTCAGCTATGACATATATGATTTATAGCTCTGAATCAGGTATTCTCTAGGTGTGTCTTCCAAGGACTACTAAAGTGAAGACAAAGATAAGAGTTGAATTCAGAGGTATTTTTATTAGGCTTTAGAAGACAAGAGAGACCCTCACAACCGAAATGAGTCTAAAGAAAGTAATTTTGTTGGCTTCAGTGGATGAGAATACTCAGTTCTTGAGGGTTTTTTAATAGCTTTTGAGGTATGAAACAGTTATTTTAGGCAAGGAAGAAGTTACTTACGGCATAGAATCACTATTGTACTAAATGAGTGGAACTCTGGAAAGGGTTGTATTGAAATCAGTAGTTCCTTCTTATAGTGAAGGCTGATTTTAATATGGTGAATATTACTGCAATACAGCAGCATGAAATAATTCCCTAAATGGATTTAAGTAGTCTATTTCAAACTACAAAGATCACTAGTTGTCATCTTGCAGCACCCTTTAATCAGGCTTTGTATCAGACTGGTTCTTGGGCAACTTACCTCATTAGAAAATTATTGTGTAGGAGTTTTCCTGCACAAGCTACCCAAGGCAGGTCACAATCCAAAACTTTAAGTTTTCCATTTAGTGAAAGTAAATATTTATGGTCCTGCAAAATGTATGTTGTCATTTCCCACCTACAGCTCTGTATAAACAGAGCATTTAAGTGGAAATGCAAATATTCTTTCTTCTGCACTTCTGTGAAACCTGAAAGATATATAATAGCAAAATGCATTTTTTTTCAAAGCATTTCTTGAAATCAGTTTAAACTTCTCTAAAGATTCTAGCAGAAGGCAGCTGAAAAGAAATGAAAAAGAGTCATGCCAAGAAAATTACATTACTGTCATTGTTAATTTGCTTTAAATAACCATGAAAAGAAGTAGTCTATCCTCTGTTAAAATTTCCCATTGGCTTAGAACCAAGTGGTGAATATTACATTTTATAGACTCTGACATGAAGTCTGTGTTTAAATATTTATCTTTTGAACAGCTATGTTTACAGCTAAAACCTTCCTCCAACTTAAACTTTAGCAATAACATAATATATTCCTCTTCTGAAGTTGTCTCAGGTGAAAATATATTAACAGGCCAGGTTTTATGAAGGTCTTGAGATCTCTCAGATTATTGCTCAAATGGAAGTCAGTTCTTTAAAAATCCAGGTGAAAATGTGTGCAGTAGACTACGCTCTCCCTTGTAAATTTGTTGTAGCCGTTTGGACTTTACCATAGAACACCATTCGGTATCAACGGTATTGTGTATATGCTTCACTGCTGAGTTTTGAATGAATAGAAAACTCATGTCTTATCGATGCCCTGTGAATTTGCCAGTCTTCAAAAGTCCTGTTGCAGTCCTTCCCATCGCTGCTGCTGTTGCGGTTTTCAGGCTGGCAGTTCAGAGCCGTCAGCTTAGCACTGCCGGCAGTGTGGCTGGAGGGCAGGCCACCACTGATGTGATCAAAATACATGGCCATGCTTCTGATGAAGGGTTAATTAAGTCAATAAATTCAGCTTGTTTTCCTTCTCCTTAACATTTGTGTTTTCCAAACTGCAAAATGAGTGCGAGTACCAAGAATGCGCAACCAGAACGCCCTGCAGACTTTTGCCAAATAAGAGGAGCGCTTTCCCCCTTGTGCCATGTAAAGGAAGTGTTGAAAAGTGTCTACTGATGTATAAAGGAGCCTTTAAATTTATTGTGTCTTTGATTGTAGTTCAGGGAACATGCTTGAGCAGGTATAAATTTTGGTGGCGAATCAGTTGGGCCTCATAAAGATGCCACTAGGAAGCCTGCAACTCTTGAGTGCTAAAGTTGTTAGTGTTATAATATCAAGGGAAGATATAAATCTGTTTAAGGTGCCACATCTATCCCGTGTGTATGTGAGTTCGTTTGCCACTGGATAATGTTGTTGCAATGTCAGCCATAATGAAATTGGGAAAGATTAAGCAGGATAATATTTGTGTTATAAAGAGTATTCCCAACAACCAAGTTGTCGGGAGGTCTGTTGGGATGCAACGTGCACAGGGAGGCAGCAGAGGCAGGGATGGTTTGAGCCAGACCATCAGTTGTTGATGCAGCACACAAGTGAAGGAAGACAGCCCAAAGTCCTTTGCCTTTCCAGCTCTTGGTGCTTCAAGCAGCCTTTGACATCTAAGTGTGGACCACAATTGCAGACCCTGAGAAGCTGCTCGGGGACTATATTTATTATCTTCACCTGGAACGATGAAATCAAAATGCCTTTTCAAATTAGACTTCAAATTTCACTTTTGCATGCAAAGGCACTTTTCCCAATTGTGAATGTTTAAGGCCAAATACCTGCAAGATTTCTGTGGCATAATTTTAAGTGAATGGTCCTGTTGACACTGCTGGGTGATTTACCACATCAGCATGTGCCAATGAACTACTCTGAAAGGCGAGCCCTTACTTTGCTCCAGGTTTTTAATTTCTACTACTAGTGAAACAAATTGATCGATAGCAATTAGTCTTATTAATGGCACAAATGCTAGCCTTACGCTGAATAGGTTCTGCAGGCTTTGTCTGATTGGATTTATTTGTGTCTTCCTAGGTTAATCAAATATTCCAAAGAAAGGTGATTGGAGAATACTAAGTTTCTTGAATCTATCAGTATTCTGAACGGCTGTGTCTAGCTATCCGAATTCACTTGGGCTGATGTAAATGTATTACACAAGATATTTATTGCCCAAGTAGATTTTTATTTTTTGTAAATGGAGTTGTCTTGCAATTAATAAAACTCTTAGTAGATGCTTTTTGCAGAAAACAGTGTCCTTCACTGAAATAACAAAGTCATTTCACAAAGGAAATTTAACACTTTAGGAAGATATAGAATAAAAAGAACATCCTGATGCTTGAAATGGCACTAAGTAATTTTTCGTGTACTTTTAATATAGGTATTTCTGAATTTCAACCCAGTAACTATAAACAGATCTTTCTAAATGCATCATTTGCTTTTCTCTGATCTTGAAATGCTATTTTACAATATGTCTTTAAACTGCTGAAGTATGTCAAAGTATATTTCAAAATAAACAGTTTATGCAATAACTTCTGAGGAAAAAAAAATTACATTTCCTAGATAAGAATATGTGAAAGTCCCTTGATGACATCGCAGAAATATGACATTTTTAGGATTGTAAAGGTGGAATCTAAATAAAAGTCACTTTTGATTAGTAGTGTGTTTGCTGTAGCGGTGTGGATAGTTTTGTAGAGGAAAAGCTGCACCTGCTTGCTTAGTGCAGAGTTTAAAAGAAAATTTCATACCGCTAATAAATTGTGAGGTGTGTGGAAAAGTTTTTCCTTATTGCAAGTGGCACTTCTGCTTTTGATTGTCCATTTCCTAAAACAAAGTGATCCCGTGTAATGATATTCAGATTATCTCTTATATCCCTGGCTGCTTAGCCCTTTTAGTCACACACAAAGCGTGTAGATGGGAGCGCAGCTTAGGAGGATGCTTAGGAGTGGCGAGTAGCGCGCAAAGGATGTTCCTGTTGTGTCCCAGTGAACACGAACCCAGCCTCCAGCGTGCAGTGCTTGTGCTGGAGCTGTCCTGGTGGGGACTGTCCAACTCTGTCCTGCCTTTGCCCGCTCCAGGGCTGGAGGTTGCATTGGTGATGATACAGTTTGGATCCATTGTTTAAACTCTGAGTTGAGCATTAGCCATTGAATACCTCGCCCTGAGCCCTGTTGTGGTAGTGACCACAACTGCCCCCAGACCCCAAGCAGCGAGAGGTTCGCTGCCCACCCTGCCAACAGCCCTGCGGCGCTTCCTCAGAGTGAGAAATTCCAGCCAGGCAGGCCAGAGCAGGGCTGAGGGTTGCCTTCCCATCCATCATGGGGAGGGGTGAAACTCCATCCTTTACTTTTAATAAGAAAAAGTTAAGTAAGAAAATAATTTTATTAATCTCATTAAGGTTGCTTTGTTTTAACAAGCAATAAAAATTATAAATAATTAACCAACCAAAGAAGCTGTGTGCTAGTGGGTTATTAATGCAGGCCTAGGGCACAGTGTAAGTCATGATGTTGAAGGCAAATTGACTTTAATCAAAAGGCCTGCATTAATTACTTTGTTATTCCAGGCTCTTTTCTTTTTCTTTCTATGATAATATCAACTTTTTCGTTTAGTTTTGCTTCACATGAGCAAGCATGTATATTTGGGGGACAAAAAAAAAACCCTAGAAAAGCTGCAGTATGGATTTTACTTTAATTAAATTTATTGAGATTGAGTCTGTTATAGTCCCCAGCCACAGCACGTGGCTTTTCAGCTTCAGTGTACAGAACTTCAGGTTTTTTGGGGCCCCTGCCGTGTTCAGTCCCTGATTATAACAGAGAAAATTTTCATATATGGTATACTAATAAAAAGAGAAGCACTTTGGACAGTGTGGTAGAAGACTTCTGCCTGAACTTCTGTAAGCCGAGCAGAGAAGGACTCATGTTGTCTTTAAATTTGTACCGGAAGGGTTTATATTTATTGCTTTACTGCTACTTCTTGGTCCTCCCTGCAGGCCTTCAGAGCAGCTGAAAGGTAGCCCTGGGAAGAGCAGTGGAAGGCTGGTGCATTTGACCTCATTTTGAGCTTGCTGTTGAAAGCTTAAGCGCTGCAAAGGCCTTGTCCTGTCATTGCACCGAGGGCTGAATTCCCCTTAGGGTGAGAAATCCAGACTCTGTTAAACTGAAATGCTGACTTAGCTATGTGGAAACATGCTCTTTCAAGCCTGCCTTAAGATACATAAATGGATTTTTGCATGTTTTGGGGTAGCAGTAAAGCATCAGCTCTCATTAGCTGGGACTGTACCTAGTGTTTGTGACGGAGCAAATGAGATGCGTGTTTGTGCAACCAACGCGTGGCTTTTGTGGAACACTATTCTTCCTTGATACTTCCTTTAAATTTTGATAACTTTTATGGATTCAATCCAGAAATACTTGAAGAATTGAATTTGTAGTGTATTGATTTTTTAGATAGTTTTTAAAACACAGATCATTCAGTTTTTACTGCAGGCCAATTTTGTATGCATCCTTCGTATATATGTGTATGCATTTAAGTGCTGTACTACAGATATTAATCTTTGTTGTAATCTCCCAGGTCACTGCTCTCATTTAATATATTATTCTGATCCACTTGAGAAGCATGACAGGGAACTGGACAAAATAGCTTTTGATGCTGCAGCCTGATGCAGCCTTAATTAATTTGAAAAGAGAAGAAAAGAAACATATGAAAAGACGTCAAACTCATTAAAACTCAACATCCACTGCAGCAACCAAACTTGAAATAGTGGCTTCAGCTTTTAAAATGGGAAGGTGGACATTTTTCCAGGCTACCTCTAGTCACTAGTGCTGTGCTGTCACTGTGGCTTCGAGGCACCAGTGGTACTGCTGCTGTTTCTTTTCTCCATACAGCGTTTGGCAAGGGATGGTGTATTTACAAAAAAACACTACCGCTTTTCTTTTTGTCTCTTAAAACTGCCACAATTGATCACAGATCTCACAGCTAGATTTTTTAAAATTTTTTTGCAATGTCAATTTAATTACATTTGAGAAACTCAAGGGAACCGAAGGGAAACAGCATTCAGGAAATCATGTTTTGGTGGGCTCAGTATTCATAACTGAGGTCTCAGTACCTGCAGAGAAACATCTGGCCACTTCATTAAGATGCTTACACAAGAAATTTAACTCTTTTGAGCATCTGGCCCTAAACTCACATAGCATACTGGTTTTTATAATTCTATTTTAACTTAGAAGGGGAATTTGTGAGACCTTCCCCTTCCTCTCTGGTAGCTGTCCCCAGCATTTGGAGACAGTGAAGCTGTTCAGGTTTTATTGTACGTAAGACTAAATGCGGGGATTGTGGAGCTGAGGGAAGGTTAACTGTCTGGAATAGATACTTATTACTGCCGTCAGAAGTTTCCTGAGGGGAATGGGTCCAGGTAAACAGTCTCTTACAGGAAGGTTAGAAAAAGAAGCATTTACAATTGTAGCTAAAATAAGACTCCTTCTGTCGTATGAAGTCAGCTACAGAGTTGTGGTGCATGTACAGAGGAGAATCTTTCCTTTCTCCTTGTCAGGATTGCTTCCCTATAGCTGGCTCCAGAAAGAATTTAAAAGGAGCAGAAACCATGGAATACTATTCAAGCTAAAATGGTAGTCTAGTTCAAAATTAGTAGGACCCAAGAAGTGTTACCAGCGGCATCTGAGGGGAGATCAAAGATAGTACAGAGGAGAAAAATAATTTATCTATCATCAAGACAGGCTGAAACTCGGTGAAGCAGCTCAGAGAGAATTAGAGCAGCAGATAATTATCCTGGAGCAAAGATATAAATGTAGGAATGATGGGAAAAGTTACCATGAACTATGATACCAATAAAGAATTAAAGTATTTAAGCAATATGTGATGACAGGCGGTGCATATCCGGATAAGTATAGCATGCCTCGGGTAATGCTGTAAAGTGTCTTGACAGCAGGTTCACATTTAGATTCTCTCAGGTCTTACACCTTTATCTATCAATCTCAAGTGACTCTAATCACCCAAAAAAGCATTGCCCAGAGTATCCTGTGAAGGAGCTTGAGACAAGTGATTAGAACAGGGAATCCGCCACTCAGAACTTCCTGTATTCTCCTTCTGTTATCAGCCTAAAATATAATATACCCCTACCCATATAAAATGGATGTCATGGTGTGCAGATGTTAGACTACTTCAACCAGCCAAGCAAAACTGCCAGTACCTTTTTGTTTAAGACGGTGCATAACCACTGAACGTGTGTCGTGGTTGCACCACAAGACTGTGTCTTGGCCAAAAGCAAACAGGTTACCATAGACTGAGGATGTGTGTTTTGAAGCTGCACCACAGTTTAAGTGCAGAATCAAGGAGGAGAAAAGGAGATATTATTTCTCTTGAGTGTATCGGGTTAAATAGTAAGATTCTTTATGAGAAACTATTTTGAAGATCTATATTTATCCAAAAGAAAGGACGTGGAAGACCATCTAGACATATGGCACAAATGTGTTTATAGTTTAAGTTTCTTCTGCAAAAAGTTTACTCAGTCTATGCCAGAACCAGGACATTGGTTGCTCAGCCAGCACTAACAACACAGACAGAATATCAATGCCTTAGGAACAGGAACCTGCTTGGGCTCTGAGCTTGCTTTGAAAACCTGTCTACCAAAACCTTTTTTTTTTTCCTGGTTTTTTTTGGTTTTTTTTCCCCCCTCTTTTTTCTATTCTGAAATCTTATACTGTGCTACTGCTTCTAGACATCTTGCAGTTAGCTGCCATGCGAATTAAAAAGCCTCCTCTCAGTCCTGTGCAAGTTTAATTGCTAAATGAAGACAAGCACCTGACAAAAATGTTAGCAACATGACTTGTATCAGAGCAGAGATGCTTATTCATTCAGATGAGGCAAGATTTGTAATTAACAGGAGTGGTTTTGCTTGTGTAGGCTGTTCAAGCTAGCATCTGCCTCAAAACATCTTTGCAGAAAACCAAACCCTGCCCTTAACTGCTGAGGATCTTTGATGTAATCCAGTGAATTTACTCCACGAAGATACTTTTGTGATGGATACTTTGTTGAGTGGATGAGAGTGTCACTTGACTCGTATTCTGGGGCTAGTTTGGGGTTAAGGGTAGGTGCATGTGGTTAAACAGGGTTTCTATAGTGTGTATGCACTCATTGGCATTGGCCGCTATGGGTAAAAATAATTTCTGCATATGGATGGCTGCGAGTCATACCTCAAACCACAGTGCTGCAGTCAGGACTCTGCACCTCAAACCTGATGCTGATGTTAGAGTGATGCTTAAGCCAGGGTTTAGGCAGAAGTTAAGTAAAGCATAAATGGTGGTTTTTAGCTGGATATCAGTTCACAGTTCTCGCGTGCAAAGTACAACGTTCTGGAAGAAACTTGTGCAATTTCCTGAGTTTGACCTTTTTCATGCAACAACATTCAAAAGACAACGATGAATCATGTTTTTGTAGCTTTGCCTCAGTGGGAATGGGGACACACATGACTGTTACATCTGCTTTAAAAGACAAAAAAACCCAAAAAGTATTAATACTTCTGTGTTATGGCACGTGGCTCCTCTAAAGCTCCCTCCACTATCGGAGTCATAACAGGCTGATAAAGACTTGATAACAGAGAGATCAGTACGTCAGTTGGATAGACCAAGATCCTCTTAGTGACATCCTACAAAGCTTTAAAAACTGTCCCTACTTTAAACAGTAATAAAACCATCAATGGAGATACATTTTGCAATGCCTGTATATTTAAAATGGAGTAGACTGGACTACCTCATTTTTCAGAGTTTCTAGGGAATCTACATTCTCATATGCATATTTTACTGCTGCTTTGACAGCCAGTGCATAAACATACAGAATAAATACAACCATCAGCTAAGAGTATCTCTAGACATTGTCATTTTCATTTAAGCTTGCTGATGATATACAAAATAATCACAGGAATATATTTACTGGAAGTAATGCAGGTTTGCTGTGGAATATTACAATATTAAAAGCATAAATTCCCTCATGAGGTGAAAGGACTGTAATATGCAAAAACTTGAGACAAGTGGGAAAAGCTGTCACTGTGTTTGCCAGTGAAATGCTGCACAAGAAAGGTGTTCTATTCAGATGCCTGATTTCACAAATTGGGGAGCTGCAGGGGCAGTGCTGTCTCTAGAATGAGTCCTAGATGGTTTGTGCTCGTTGCCAGCCATTGCCACTTTCCAAGTGCTACTGAAAATCTTTATCTTACAAATTCTCATTTTATGAAGAATGCTTGGAAGTGCTTGCTTGTATTGCTAACCCGTTACTACTAAAACAGTCCGTACTACTACAGAAGATTGCTATTCCCAATTAATATGTAAGATGTAAACCATTACTCTCTAAAAAAGTGGGAATGTATTTAATGCTGAAAAGATTTTCTATAAATTTGAGGCTTTAAGGAGCACCATCATGGCAGCAACATGGCAGAGCAGAAAACAGCTTTGTGCCAAGCGCAGCATGGAGAATTCGGCTGAGGGAATAGCTAAGCAGGATAAACATTTTTCATCTTTTCACATGTAAGGAACAAAATGTTTGAGAAGGCTTCCATAACAGAGTAAAATGAAAACAGTTGCATGGGACCCAAAGATCCTGTGTTTGTTCTGAGTAGATAGAAATTGTTTTAAATGTTGGCACATAAAGGCATGAATTAGTCTGTAACACCCAGGAGACTTAAGGGTATTGTTCTGTCTCCAAAATGTTATTAGTATTAACTTATTTTAAGAAGTACAGCTATGTTTTGTCAGCTACAAGGGATGTCTGTTATAATAAAATGCTGAGTACATTCATACTGTGCTCTAAACAATTGAGAAATTCCATAGAAATCATACCAAATAATTCCTTAGCATCCTGCCAGCTTATCCTATAACTTCTACCACAGCAATGCAAACACGACATCAAAGACCTTTCCATTCCAGTGAATGCACCTGTACAGGAGAGGGGGAAAGGATAGAGCTGTTTGGGTGCCACCAAGAATGTACATCTTGGTTTGTGACTTTACTGAAGATGACAAATGCCGGGACTGTCAGTGCCGCGTACCCGCGCTGCTCTGTGTGGGCGCACAGAGGCATTCCTGCGGTCAGCAGGGGTGCAGGTTTGCAGCACGCTGGCTGTGCTGTGGCAAATCGTCCTGCGCAGGAGCTTAGGCTTACTACTCCTTGAGGGAAGCTGCTCTGTCCTGTTCAGCTGGGGACTGGGCAGGATTGTGGTCTGCAGCAGCATCACAGAGTATCTTAGCATGTTCCTACAGTCCCTTGTGCGCACGGGTCACTTTAAAAAGGAGTGTGAACTCATGAAGCAATTGCTTTTCCAAATCCCCTTCCCTCCACCCTCAATGGGAAAGATTTTTGTTTCCATCTTTTTAATGTTTATTTCTGTGCTATTTATAAGAACTTGTTTTGCAATCCCAGTACTTTATTAACCATAATTACTCTGAAATGTGCATCATTGCCCTTTACGTGGGCTATATAATACACACAACAGAACATATTGAGCTGTTTCTGCAGTGAAGCTGCACCAGGGATGAATCTGGCGTGCCCTGTGTAAACCAGAGAGCACAATGTTCCGACAGCGTTTTCTTCCCCTTGGTCTCATTCCCAGCGTGATGGCCTAGATTTGACGTCTACACATTAATATCACTTACCAGACACAACATGATGAAAGAGAAATCCAGTGGTGTTTTTTAAATTGCCATATAGTGTTAATGATTTATTTAAAGAAAAATGTGTGATCTTCCCTTTTAATTTGGAAGAGGAACCAAGTGCTGTGTCTTAATTGTTTTTGTTTTTCTGAGTATTTCATGTTCTATAGCCTTAAAAAGCCCTTATACTCCCGTCAGACTAAAATACCTGTATATAGGAAAAGATTTTGTTTCTTTAAAGCTGAAGAACATTGCTTGCCCATAAAATATATAAGGAATATTATTTAAATTTCATGTATGGCTTTGGAAATCCTAGCTGTACAGTGAGAGGACAGCACGATGTTTGTGTATCCATTGCATCTGCCCTGCCCCAGCACCTCCTCCAACCTTACAGCCATCTCCCTGCTCCTTCAGCCTCCCTGAACTCCTTCCAGCCTTCACCTTCTTAATATCTGCTCCTCGGAGCCAAGAAAGAGAGAAAGTAATCATTGCAGCCAGCATTTTACTTTATAGCTACATATCTGGATTTTTTTCCTGTAGAAGAACTCTTGTTGCTTTACACTGATTAAATGAAAAACATTGAAGTCCAATAAAGGCCTCAGGGGGAAAAAGAAATTTATAAGTTGTGGAAGAATGCAAGCCAAGTGAGAAAGACGATGGTCCACAAGATTTTTGTTTAGTTATTTATTAAATATATGAGACAATCTCGGAAGCTTTCTGTGCACGGTGGAGGTGATCAGGTGGCACTTGAACTAGCCTTAATATTACATGGCCCTTTTGTGTACTTGGTGTAGCATTTTCTAGAGCTGCATCTCAGAGTTTTCCACTTGGCACATATTCAGCAGACAGCTGACATGTGTAAAATCATCATCTGCAATGTGATTTTTAGATCTTAAGCACCATACTGTAATTACTGTACAAGCTTTTGACAGAATGATTTTTTTAAAAAAGAAGAAAACCACTGGATGCATTTAGGGGCACTAATATAATAGTATGGGGTTGATATTAAATGCACAAACATCTTAGTAAACTGAAAGCTTTAATTCTTCAATTGGATAGCACAATCTGTTATCCTAAATTAAATTTCCAAAGGAGTATTTTTTTCAGATATTACATACTTCATAGCTGACAGGGACACTATCTAATTAGCTATTTATATGCAAGGCATACCAGGGGATAATTAGAAACATGAATTATGCAAAGGCAATCAGACTGACAGAGGGCAAAGGAAGCTAACATATTAAATCAAAATTGTATATATGCTTATGTAGTTTATCATGTGTCATTTGGGTTGTATTACATTAATACGTCACTTAGTGTGTTGTTACGCATATTACTGTAATCCACTAATTTGTAAATTAAACATGTGCTTTCCTAAAAACAGTCTCTATTTGCCCAATGAATCAGTTAGGCCCACGGGAAAAGGCTTAATGAAGTTACGTATGTATTCTGCCCTTCAGGAAATACCTTGCGTCTCTACTGGTCTTTACCTGTGCTCAAATACAGCATTTATGGGTGACTGGTGTCCCCAGCACATCTTCTCACATACTCTAATAGGTGGGTTTTCTCCCCTTTGTGACCACCTCAGTGTAATAAATGAAGGGTTGTTCAGAGTATCTCGGGCCTACAGCAAATAGGTGTGTATCGGTGCAAATCAATACAAGTCTTTCTAAAGTTGTAAAAAGCTGGCAAACTTGTTTCATTCAAGTCAACAGGAGAGCCAAGCATTGCTGCTGAAATCTGGAAGATTCCCCTACTCTAAAGTTAAAAGACTGTCTAGTCTGCTTTTACTAGCTTTTGTTAAACATTCAGATGAAATTGTCTCTCCTTTTTCTGCTGAAAGGAGACTCAATTCTTTTAAGGTCTAATTGCAGGAAAATCATGTATCAAAAGCAAAGAATGCCTGAAAGCGAGAGATATGAGTAATTGTGTCTACATCGCCCATGAGACTTGTGGCTTTTTATCTGGGAGGCGAGAAGAATCTGTATTGTATTTTGTCCTGAATGACACTTAAGGTAAACAAGGAATGAAAACACATTTTAGGTTGATTCAGATCCATTCCTTCAGAGGAATTCCTGTTGTTCCCTTTTCATTTTCTTCTGATAAAGTGTGGTTAAGCACTTAGGGATGATTAGCACTGGATCTTGGGTAGCCATCAGCAGCTTTTTGCTCAGTAAGTGCTGATGTGATCATGTAGGAGTCTAGATGTGACTGATGTTGAAATTGCATTTGAAAAGCTACTCAAATAACATTTCTTCCTCCTTAGTCTGCATAGTTCTGATGGAATAAATGATTGTAAAGGTCTCTTCCAGCCAAAAGGACTCTGATTCTACACAGATATTTGTGAATCTGGGTAGGGGACAGCAGAGGTTGCTCTTTATACCTTGAAGTTCCTCTAATAGCACATACAGGGAAACTGGAGGTGTCCTCCAGCTGGTTTCTCATGGGAACTGGCAACGTGCTGCTTCTGACACAGTGTGCTTCCTAAACATCACAGACTCTCCTTTTATTCATACTGTAGCCCTAACTTAAATAATTTTTCTGGCACATGAACCTTGGCATAACTGAATGTAGCATTTACGTCCTGGACTTTTCTATGCTTTTAATATTTATTCACTGGTCTGTAATAGAAGAATATTTGTCATCTTAACTGAATTTCTGGATGAGAATCAATGGATCATTAGTTTTAATTGTAATATATCAATGTCATACTAGTACAATTTATGTCTAATGAAACTAATATTGGTGATATACTGTACTGTCATCACTAAATTCTTCATGATAACTATAAATTTCAAAACCTGTTTTCTTTACATTATTTACAGATTGATTTATCCGGTGCACTCTAATTAAACAGGCGACATTTTAAAAGGGATTGCATATTAATGGTGGATAAGGTACAAATATACCAGCCCATGAAGCTCTGAGAAAGGAACATCTACTGTAGCAAGTAATATATAGATCAGGTGGTGTGGATAAAGGATTGGACTGGGACTGAGGAAACTGCGTTTTGTTCCTGCTACTGATTTGTAGGTTATCTTTTTCAAAGTCGTTTGTATCTCAGCATCTTTATTTGTCAAGTTGCTTTTTTCTGTGTGAAATTGCTTGGTATCAGCAAGAAAAGCCTGTATTTGTTGTTGTTGTTAATAACAGTGTGTTTCACATCAAGCATGTTTTACTGGATCAGTCCTAGAGTCTTCTGTAGCTTCCAAGGTAAAGCCTTAGACTCAAGCTACCTGAATGTCTCTAACGATTGCCCTCAGCTTACATATCCTGAAATTAAACTATCTCAACCAATTTCACTTTTGCAGATGACAGCACAAGCAAGTGTCAAGACAAATAGACTAAGTTGGGAGCCACTGACAGACAGATAAAACAAAACTGATTAAGGGTACAATAAGTCATTTATATTCCTGTCTCACAGATGGGTCACAATTATTTAATTGGTTAATAACAAGAAAAATAAAGCAAGATTAATAGCTTGCATGAGGTGAAATAGGATTTTACTGGTTTAAGAAATGTTTCTGAAGTCTGAATTATTCAGTGCTCACCTGCAGCACCGCTTACAGTGACACTAGAGTCTAATCCTTATGCAACAACAAAATTTAGGATTCACAGAAGAGGTTTCTTGAGAAGGGCACATACGTGAATCATTCCTCTGAAAAAAAATCAAATTAGACATAAAATAACTGGGTTTGTTTTGCTGTTAAACTGCAGCTACTAACAGAGAATTGAGGATGTTTGGGGGTTTGTTAATTTTTTTAATGACCATCTATATTTGGTCCATTCATAGTGAGGAGGGAAGATGCCTGTTCAGGAACATGTGGAGGATCCTGTGACGATGCTTCCCCTTCATTTCTGCAGCTAAAGAAAATGGTCATTTCAAAAGCTTTGATTTACTCCAAAGTAACATGGCATTCTAATCAAAACACAGCTTCTTTTTAATGAGATCAGTTGTTAATTTACTTGCCTCTGAATCTTGTTGCTCATAGTTTTTTGAAGGCTAATTAATTTTAATATGCTCTGTAAGAATAGTTCTGTCTCCTCCATTAATGAAATCTTCACTTGGATAGCTCAGAATATCCAAATCACTTTGGCAACTACAAATATAGAATAAGACATTAGTACAGTCCATATTTATTTTCTAACTCTTCCTGAGAGAAGTTTGCAGCTGTTCTTTGCTGAGGAATGGTGAATAGTATACACTAGTGAAATGAAATGTCTATGTGAGAGCATCTCCCTTCCCTTTCTGCCTGATATGTTTCTATGATGTTTTGATGAATATAATTATAGGATTCCCTAAGAGAATCCTTACCTGTCTAACTCCAGATGAAACTGGAGAAATGGTCCTGTGGACAGAGCTATCAAAGTGTGTCTGGAAGTGAAGTGATTTGGGAGACAGAAAATGCAAATGCTGCACATCCCTGTCATTAGGGATATCATAAATAAGTGTATGAGAGCTAACTTGGTGTTTATGGGTGTATTGTGGTAACTAAAAAATAGTTCTATAGTTCCTGAATTTCTGCTTCCTGAAAAATGGAAAATGGGAAAGGTGCATGTTAAGTTCATCCTCAGAAAAGTGTGATAACTGCTAAAATTTCTGCATCATTTTTCAACAAAGGTTGAAAAAGTGGCTCCTCTGCTAAAGAATCATAGAATAGTCTGGGTTGGAAGGGACTTTTAAAGGTGATCTAGTCCAATCCCACCTTTTTCTCAGAGTTACATCTTGAGAAGATTGAATATTTTTCATTTTATATATATATATATATATACATTTTTTTTTTTTTTTTTTTTTAGGAAAAAGTGACTCAACCTGTCATGAATGGGAAGGAAAGCAACATGGAATCCATTTGATAAATACAATGACAATTTTTTGTTTTCTTTTGCAGCACATGAATTTCTCGGAAACATCTCCAGCTTTACTTTCCAAGTTTCACAAGAGATTCAGTCGGTGACTATGAAAAATACTGAGCTATGAACAGTTTGTGGCCCCACTTGCTCCTTGCCCCACTGTATGAGAAATCTCTAACTGGATGCTCCCCTGCTCCTGGTCCAGGACTGGTTCCAAGTCTGCTGATGCTGGAAATAAGTCTTGCTATGGATTTCCTGTTGCTTGGGACTGGCACTTGTCTGGCAATGCTGTTACTACTGCCTGTCATGCACAGCAAATCAGGAAAAAGAGGTAAGAATCATGACATACATATTATTTCCTCGCTTCTATTTACAAAATATCATCTCTAGTCCATTACACTCATCATGTTTAGATGTACTTTGTTATGGTCAATAATCTATTACTTTAGATATCTGATTATTGAGAGCAAGGAGTCTTGGCATTTCCCTTTGGCAAATGGAATTTCCTGCTGTTTTCTTCCTTTTCTGCTTAGGTGAAATATTACAGCTTCATAGATAGTAAATTAAATGTCAAATATCATTTGGCATCTAAACCATGAAGTCTATTTCTGTCCTAAGAGCAAACATGACAGATGCCTTCATGTACTAGCTGTATAGAGAGCTATACAGGATGATAAATGACATTTTACTATGTCATCACAAATGGTTCAGCATAACTTCTTTATGAAAGTTTAGAGTTTTTATATGTGCTTCAAGAAGAAACATATTTTTATACAGCTACTGAAGTCCTGGAGCTGCTTCCATTAGCTTTGCCTTTTTTTCCTGTTCTATTAATCATGTAAACACGTAGAAGTGGAGTGCTTGGTTCCTTAGGTGTTTGACCACAACATTACCATGTGAAATGCCCGTAATTCCTTTTTAAAAATCGAGCACCAGTAAAGCAAGGTACAATAGGAGAATGATAACTTGTTTAAGAGGACCCCAGAATGCTCTACCTGAATCTTACTATACAGGAAGAATAAAGCCTAACCGCAGTTGATTTTTAATCCACGTCACAAAATGGATCTCAACTTTGTTCTTTTTGCTAACATGGCTTCCATAAAGCTGTCAGGGATGCATCTTCAGGTGCTGCAGCACATCCTTGTGTGCACATGTAGAGGAATACCTTAAAATGCCAAAAAACAATGTTATTAAACTAGGGAAAAAAATGCAAAATACTCATAATCTGAGACCTTGATGTCCTAACAATGCTGGTAATAGATAACCAATATTCACAATGAAAGAAGTTTCCTTCTTGAGGAAGATATACATTGAGATAAAATGGACATAATGGTTGAAAATCAAGCACATCATCATTTGGTGAATAACTTGTCCAGAAATACATTAGCCCGCTTAAAATAATGTCTCTCCATACAGAAAAATGTCAGTGAGTGAATCAATAGTGACATTTAGGGTTGCAATAATCTACACAGCCAACCAAAGTTATTCTATCTGGGTAGATCGTAACAGACTTCAGTCATAGTGGACTCGGTAATGTGCAGAAATCCTGATCTATCTAAGTCCGGGGCAGAAATTATTTTTCTTTAGCCAGTGTTTATTTTGTCATTGTTTTCTCAGCCTCCTTAAGTACATGTCAGTGTTGACCATTAGAGAGATAAAAGAGCCTGAGTAGATCAGTATCTGGCTGGGATGCTGTCTTCAGTCTTTCAAAAAAGAGAGATTAAATTTGTATGCCGGGTCATTCATGCAGTAAATACGATAAAGGAAGAAAGCAGAGAGTTTTATATAAAGTTGATAGTATTTTCAGAGCAGAAACATGGTAGTTAATGTATTGGATCAGTGCACTGTCTACATAGTCCATAGCTGTCACAGATAGGGTTTAAACCATAGGCTTCAGGGGCAACCCAAACAAAAGGCAGTCGTAGCCTAGGAACTCTAGGGAGAAATTTTCTTCCATCTTCAAAACCAGGAAAAGCTCCAGAAATTTCCTCTGAAGCACACGAGTTTATATGCATTCAGAAGCATTTAAGGACTGAGTGTTTTGGTTTGGATTTATAATTGCAACCATAGATATTATTGATTATTGACTCTTGCAACTGTCTAATCTCTCTATAGCTTCCTGTGAGCTTTCAGACTCACAGATACACTGAGTCAAGAAATCCCACAGACTGTTCGTTTTTGTCATTGTTTTTGAGAATGACATCTAGCGCTGCTGGAAAGAACTGTGTGAGACCATTCGCTTTGTTCCCCCTCTGCAAAATGGGAGTCACACACAGTTACCATAAAAGTGTTCATCAGAATATCCTTGTCCTGGATATCGGTTCCTGGGCTGTGGATCTACCCAGAGGCAGAGGGAAGCAAAGCGTCATTCCTGAATTGACGCAGCTCAGGGGCAGCACTGGGAATACAGCCCCACTGCCCTGGGCTAATAACCTGCCCTCTGGACTTAAGTCTCTGCCAACCACCGCTAAATGACAAATGTGATAAAGCATGTAACTTAGCCAGTAGTATGAAGTAAAGCACTGCATTTTGTGGTTCTTTAATCTCTGACTTTCATATTGTGTATGAAATGAACAGAGGAGGGGTAAAAGCAGTGAAAATAATGTGGACGTCTATGCTGATAGATTGTTAATAATCAAAACGTAACGTGCAAAATGAACGTAACCAGGGAGAGTCGAGTGAGTCTATTTTTCATGGTTGTTCTTTCTAGCTGCCTAAAGATGATTGCTATACCAAATGGCATAAAATGCACACAGATTGGTATTTCCTGGCAGTGTATTTGCAAAAAGGAAGTTAAAACAAAAACCTTCCCCAGGAAAACACTCTGTGCCCAAGACTGCATTCACATTCCTTTTAACTCGTTCACTTGTGACTGAATGGGTTACTCCAGCCTCGCTTGCAGTAGTTGATTGATGACTCTCCTCCATCTTGCAAGGATGTAACATAAGAAGCTATGTAAAATGGAAGAAGCTTTTGAAGTGTCAAAAGAGAGAAAAATCTAGTCCCTGATTTGAAGACTGCTGCAGGTGTTTAACCATCTGTATCTTTCCAAGAAGTGAGGGTTGCTAAGTGACCGGTACTACTTGTCCAATACTGAATCAACCAAACTGTTTATTCCTGCCTCTTCCTGCTGCTGAGACCAGTTGGGTGTTGCGTGTGTGGGTCCTGAATACGCTGACGTCTGCTAGTCACGATGCACACAAGTGCAGCCAAAACTATGCTTTGCAAATAACTTCAGCCAGTAGTTTCCCCATAGATTTTGTTGGAGGTTGCTGTGAAATTCATGGCAAGCGTAGCTGGCGCTCATTATGCTGAACAACCCTTCAACAAACACCTGAAGGCAAGCAAACAGCTCAGTATGTGATGTCAGCATGGGGGCTTAGAAAGTTCTGCATCTCCTTAATAGGTGGTCTGGGAAATGGTACGAGAATGTACTGTTGCTAACCAGGAAAGGTTGTTTCCTAAAGTAATATGGATAGATAAAATTCCATCCTATCCACAGTGAACTTTATATCTCTATTCCCAGTGTCACAGTATGCGTTACAGGAACGCTTTGCATTGGCAGTCAAGTGCAGAGCTATATAAAGAAGGAAGGAGGCTCTGACTCTGCTCCTAGCTGTGTCGTATACAAATAACCTTGTGCTTGGCACTGGACAATACCTGCCTTGCTGAAGTGCTCTGAGGAGTCTTGTAAAAGAGTAGAGGATTAATGCTCCTATCTGGTAACGCACAAATACAGTTTTGTTTTATAGAACAGTAATAGAAGAGAATTATGTGCATATGTTTTGATGAGATGTGGCTTCTTCTCGCTAAAATATTCATAGCTAGGGGTACCTTTCCCGTCAAGTGACTGTAAAAGCTGATGTAATGGAGTTTTGAGATTTACTCTCTTCCGGAATAGTTTTATAGGTGGCTTTTTTTTCTCAATTTGCAGCTCATCAGGGAATTATTTTTAAAGTGCAGGTGCAGATATTTACAATGCAAACCAGATCCTCGGTTATTCAGAGATGGTATAAACGTGACTGTATGTGAAAGATCTTGTAGCAGTGGACTTGGGAGAGAATTAGGGCTGGGTGATCTTGGGATTCTGGAAGGGGATTAAGGTTGGGTTGAATTTAGAGCTGGAGTTGAAGGCAGCCCCAGGAGCAAGCGAATATTTTTACTGGCTGTAAACTGGAATGAGCTTAGATGTTGATTGCAAGATGTGGACTCTGGATGAGCTAAAATTGGTGGTGTGCATTAGAGCTAGGCCCTTGTGCAAGAGCTGTTTGATGCTAATTTCCTGTCTTTTAGTTAAAGTCATGCAGTATGTGTTCTTAGTCTGGGTGCCACCTGTTATGAGACTATTTTATGATTGCATTTGTCAGTTATGTCTAACCTGTCATTTATTAATCTACCAGGTCCATAGCTCCTAGATCTTTCTATTCTTATCTTTTTCTTCATGTGGTATGTTTGAGTATAGGACATGTTCTGTGGAACTGCATTCTCAAAGATTCTATCTTTTCGTGCCTCCACATGGCTAGTAACACTAAAGCATTTCCATCCTGCTTTGTTGAAATACATGTAGGATTATGCTGTAGTGATTTGTATTAACAGTTTCTCATAAGAAAATCCTGAATCTTCTTAAAGCTGTAGCGATGCCTCTGTTGTTGATTTTGGCCAACTGTCTCCAAGCATGTTCTGTTCCTTTAATATTTTCTTTTAGTGTTCATCTTCTAGTGTTTTTATTATTTAGCAGACTGCTTGCCATTCACCTCAAGTGCCTATAAAGAATCTGGTTTATGGGAATATCTTGTAATAAAATATACTGCACAAAGAGGTCTTTTGACAGAGGTACAAAACAGCAGTGGTAGTTTTATAATCCCTAATTATGAAAACCAGTAGAAGATAAATTATACAAGCAACCATATCTCAGCCCCCCAAAGATGGCTTGAGTTCTGTGAAAAGAGGTTTTCTGACTCGTTCTTGATATATCTATACTCTAAACTCCCAGCAGTGACTGTCTGCAACATTCACCACCACAGTGTAGAGTTCAGCCCCTCTCCAGCATTTGGATAGAATTTGCTCCCCGACCTCACGCTGCCGCTGTGACGCCTGCGGAAAGCACCGTACAGAGGGTATGGCACGCGGCTGAGAGCGCAACGTGATGAATCAAGAGACCAAATCACACAACTGCTTCTTTACCCTCCAGTTAATGAGCAAATAGGCCAACATCTCTTCCAAAGGCACATTCATTACAATTCTAATTAGTAATATGTATAAAATTGATTTGCATACCTAAAGGAAGAAAAACTCCCTCCGAGAAATGCTAGAATTACCGGCTTAGGAAAAATAAAAGATGATTCTCTGAAGCAAATATCATATTTTCTGCTGCAATTAGCTGGGTTTTAAAAAATTGTTTATTCTAAGCCTTTAAACATCTTTTAAAGGATCAAGTGGCTGACTCTGCACTTGGAATCAAAATACAACTGATTTCAAATCAAGAGAGTTTTAAGATTCTCCTTAGATCCACCAAGTTGTTCTGATGATGCAAATATTGGAGCTGGTATTATGTCAAGATAAACTAACAAAAAGCAAACCAATAGACTCATTTTTATATTCCTCTACATTATGAAGCACACAAGGACAGAAAATCTGTCATTTTGAGTCTGTGATGTATCAAACATCCTTTCATGATTCATAAATGATGAATAGTAGGAGTATTTGTTAAAATTATATTGCAGGAAAAATCCCTGGCATTCACTAATGTGAATGATCAAGTGCTTTATAGACATTAACTAGAGTTGATCTGAATCAGTAAAACAATATTGAGAGAGGTCTGTTAAACAGCCCAGAGTGAATAATTATAATATTGAAATTATACATACCAGTGTTTCAAATTGCATTGTAGGAGTGTTATACATGATCCATGGCTATTAGTAGTGTTTGCTGCATGGAGCGATGCTCTGAATTCCAGTTCTATGTAATTAAAACCTGGCACAGAAAAGGAGAATGTTGTTATAACTGTAGCTGTTTGTTTTATGTTAAAAGAGATATGGAAGGTTTAACATATGTTGAAACAAGTCATATTTGTAATCCAACATGTATTCAGTTTGTTAAAGCAAATGTGTGGCAAAAATATGTCTACTCTAATTGCAAGTAACTCAGAATTCTGCGGGAGAACTGCAGACTCAAGCCGTAACTCTAGAAAATGTTCAGAAAATCACTTGAGGTGATCTTTTCTTTCTAAGCTTTTGGATGTAGCAGTAGTCTTTACTCTGTTTGACAAGCCTGGAAAGCAGTGCCCTGCTCTGTGGCTAGCACTCTGTGGAGCCGTTTTCATACAAATACACTATTTGGAGGTATGACTTCATTCAAATGATTTAGATACTAAATTCTTTTCTGAATTTAGGGATCCTTTTAAACCTTTATTCAAGCCCCACAAATGAAATGCTGCACAACAGCTGCGTCAAAATTCCCAGTGACCAAGTTCTTGAAAAGCATGATGGACTTTCAGTAAGTTGTTGTGCTTGCAGAGGTAAAACAGTCATTTACCCCATAGTACAGTAGACAAAGTGTGTTTAATTTAGAAATTAATGTGTATGTATACATGTATCTGTACATGTATATATAATAATCCTTCAAATGTAAGTGAAATTGCAATCTATAAATGTGCTGTAATTGTGCATGTTCTACCAAAATATTAATCCTTGTTCTGATAGTTTCATATACAAGCATTGCTTTACCCACTGATCTTTTGGTATGTAGTATATAGCTTCTCTTTTTAATAGAATAATTTGGATTGGAAATGCAGGCAAATACTTGCTGTTGTTTCCTACCAAAATGGGCATGCACTGTGGCAGGAAATGTAGACGGTTGTTTTTCTCCTGATTGCTGCCATGGAAGATCCTTTTCTAGCCTTACTAGAAAAAATGTTGCTGGTTTTGCTTGTTTTATTCAGGGATATCACTTGAAATTAATTTTATCAGGTAGTATCTATGAGAAGACTGCGTATTTCTTTTCACAAAAAACAGCACAAATAGGGAGCCCACCCACAGCACATCCATAGTTATTTGTCAGAGTGATGCTAAAACCAGGAAGCAGCCAGCGTCTGAGCCATCCATCAGTTGGACATATCACATACTTATCGTTATTATGAAAATGTGCATTCATGGCCAGAGAGGACATTTCTGAGTTATCCAGACTTCTACTGTTCATATACTTGTAAAAGGGAAGTACCAGTTTCTCAAGGTTGTTACACAGGTGACCATCGCTGTGGTCTGAGGTTTGAAGGGGTAGAGAAAGTAATCAGATAATGTGGGGTACCAGTTTGGGAGGTATCGCCTGTCCTGTACAAAGGGAGGAATAAAGGAGAATTAGCTCTTATTCTGAGTGCCTTACCATGCCTAGTCCTACTTTTATAAGCAGGTTTGCTGAAAAAAAACAGTAAAATGTGACTTTTGTCCATCTGCAAAAAGAGGCAGTGCCCAGGTCAGCGTCTGTACAGCAATAAGATTTAGCGAAGATGCCTGTGAAGTACAGTTCTCTGCTTAAAGGCTTGTCATGTGCTATCCTCTCTTTTCTCTTAGTTTTTATTAATTCAGGGAGGAAGAGTGTTATTTTTTTTCATATACATGACTACCTAAAATACATATTGTGATGAGAATAAAGCTAAGCGGCTGGGGACTATGTAAGACCATAGGAACAGGAATCTGTAAACAAGCTCATCCAATATATTGTCAACAGGAGACATATATTTATGGTGAAATGGCTTTCAGAGTAGAAACTATTGGGTCCTCTTTTTTCTTATCTGTTCTCTGGCAGAGGAATGACTTAAAGTGAACCTCAACTCCCATTTCAAATAATAGATGACAGGAGCTCATCCATTTCAATATAATTCATTGCACTGCATATGTATGAGGGAGATTTTAAAAGAAAACCAAGGAGTTATGTTTCTAAGTGAGCCACTAGATTTTTAAATGTGGTATTTCCTCTTCACTTTCCTTCTATTAAGCTTATTGGCTTCCCTGAATAGAAGACTACACTTTTGTGTTAGAAATTGCTCTTTGTCTCATGCCAGCTCTAGAGGTCGGGGCACAGGGTAGAGTATGTTTTGGTTTGGTATTCTGACCATTGTTTGATAGCTTAATTTTTTGTTTTGTTATTATTTCTCAGGTATTACTTTTCCTACTTTATGCACATAATATACAATTCATTTTCCTGAAAAGCTGTCAGCGCTCAAAGCTCTCCCCTTCCGTGTGTCTGAAATACATGAACTCCAACTCCCTTCCATAGCATAAACCTGAAGTAAAGTCATTTCACTTATCTTTTATAGGTTTCAGGATTGCATGTTTGTGGAGGTGGGAAATGTTCTTACTGAACTATATGCTGGGTGCTTTCACAGCCTGGTACTCTGCTTGGAAGTAGCATCTGGAGCACTAAATTTTTGTTGGGGGCAGATGTCCAGACTGAAATCCCAGACATGGCAGAGAATAACTGCCTCACTTGATGTGAATCAGCGGCTGTTCACAGGTTTTTGTCCTAAATTTTAATGGATGAGGTCCCCATCCATTAATTCAGAGATGCTTTAGTGTGATTTGGACATGGCATACCAGGTCCTTAATGCATATGCTGCATGTAAACCAAAGCAGATGCTAGCATAAAACGTGTCAGAGTTGCTCTAAGAGAAAAATCAGTCTTTTGTGGTTCCAGGCAGTTTTCCTACATGAACAGAATGTTTTATTTTTGGAGACAACTGCTCTATGACATGAATGACAGATATGCTTTCTCTTTGAAGGAAACAAAGTGCGTAGTCAGTGTTTTACTTTCCAGTGAGCTGCAAACTTACGGTGATCTTTGGCTGATGAAAGCAAAACAAAATTCTTTTAAAATGATGAGGGTCAGGGCATTTTGGCACAGTAGAAAGAAATGATATTGCTGTAATAAATTGCTGCACATTAGTGTTGGCTGGAAAGGCTTTCATCAAGACATTTGCAAAAGCAAAAGACATCAGAGTAAACAGCAATTGGGGACCTGGCAGTGAGTGAATCTTGGGGCAAGAAGGGGATGCGTGCGCCAAACCAGTTTAAGTGGCAGGATTCTCTTCATATCAGTTTGCTTATCACCTGTTCTGCTTCTTAATTCCCCTTTCGTTCAATTTATTTTCCAGCTCTTGGGAAAAGTCAAATTTAATAATGCCAACCTGTACAGAAAAGTATATGCATATTCATGAAAGCTCATGAATTATTGGCAAAATCTTATAGAGTCAACATTGATAATGGCAAAAGGCGATTAAATGTACTTGTGAAAAAATCTATCTCGACTGAATTTTTTGGTCTTGATCACATATAATTTTAAATACTTTTTGATGAAAAATAAAACATGGAAGGGTATTGATTGAGAATCCCATGTTTCCGGCATATTAAGTTCTATCCCTGTTCATAAAAGTAGTGTATTTTAAAACCCCTGAAAAACAAGAGGTTTTTAAATGATCTTGGATTTAAAATTTAAATGCAGAAATCACAGAAAGCTTGCAACATATTAAACTTGTCTAATTCCAGTTAAATAGTCTTCTGCCTTCTTTTTTGTCATTCTGAGGGAACTGACACTGTCTGTAGGGAACATTTCCAGGACTGTCACAAGATGTTCCAACCACGATGACTAGCACAGGTAAAAATTCTTGACACAACAGTGTCCTGTCAGAAACTGAAGATTAATGAAACTTTAAGTGTTTCTCAGGGATACATAAACTTCTTCTAAATTATAGGTGGAAAAATGTCTAAGTTAGTAGATTCAACTTTGTCATTGCATTTTACCTCATTCCGCTTGGACTTTTATATGTTGTCCTTTTTTATTATCCTTTCAGTGAAATGTTTCCATGCTCTCAGGACCATATCACTGATCATTTCTGCTCACCTGAAAATTTTAAAATGTTGTGTTTTGTTCTGATCTGACACGCAACAGGTTTCTTTCTGTTTCCACTGGAATGGAAGTTCAAATTTCCAGTTGTGCTCTAGATTTCCAAATCATTTTTTGTCTTATCAAACATAATCCCATGGAAGCTTGATCTACAGCGTAGCAACTGCTTCAAGAAATCCACCAGCCACTGTGAACCCATTAAGATGTTGCAAAGATTTTCTGCAGCAATCTTATGAGGAATTTTTGCCCTCACATATGCCTTTAAAGATCCCATGTCTTGAGCTAAGTCCTGTATTGCAGCAGTCCTTATATTAGATTCCTAAAATCAAAGTTGAGCTTGGAGGAAATAAGAGAATTTTTGTAGTGCTACCAAAGGAAGAATATGATGAGTCTTCTCTTGAGGTCTCAGAAGTTTCCTGGGCACACATCAGCCTCAGACCAGTCTTCGTCTATAAAAAAGAGCATATGTGGCTTCTACATTTTAATAATCATGTATTTGTCAGTATCCATGTTTCACAGTCAGATGAAGCTGCAAGAGGTAGTCTATGAACATGTTTATGTAGGTAAATTTGAAATAATTTGCGTTTCAGGTACTTGTGTGCAGCTCCTATTGATGCTAATGGGATTTTTACACATAAATTTCATTACATCAGAATGGGAATACATCCCTTGCTATATAATTCACATTCTCTCTCTCATTTGGGATCTTTTTATATTCAACCATTTATAATTTATTCTCCCAAACTGGCTTTGAATTTCAACAATGGTAACTTGAAAAATTACATTCATCTGAGATGAATTAACCTCTTTTTTCCCCACACTGTTAGTCCACGAGTCAAATTTCCTTGATGAGACACAATTACTTACACTGACTAGTAATAGCACTAATATTTTTTGTCAGTTATAAGATTTCTGAAGCACACATTTTTAAATTTAATCCAGTGATCTGATTGTGAAAGAGAATTTTTAATTATTTAGCATTTTTCCCCCTAGAGACAGAACCATAGGATTTCTTTTTTTAATTATTACTATTTTCAAATACCAAATGGCTTATGTGAGTCTGCTGAATAATTTTCTTCGCTGCTTTCATGTGTGCATTTATTTCTTGACTGGGTACGTGATGGGAAGTTGCCTGGGGTCATTCACTTGAGCAAGGGTTGCTTTAGGACCAGTGGATGTGATTATTGGCCTGTGCACACTCCCCTCCTCTGTTCAAGATGGCAGGAAATGAGCAGAGCCTGAGGAAAGCCTTGCAGCTCTCCGCTCCAGCCCCTGCAGAATTTACCCCGCTCCACCTGCTGACAGCGTGTAAGTAAAACCAGAGGGAGAATTAAAAGGCCTCCTTTTCTCTTGCTTCATCAACAGTTCCCGAAGAAGTAAATCTAGAGAGTATTCCAAGCAGATGTCAGAAATTATGACCGTTGGTTTTTTTTTTTTTTTTTCCTTCCCAAGTTCACATTTCCCTCCAAAAATACAGAGTTAGAGCTGGGAGGACTTTTTAAATTTTGTGTAGACTTCTAACTTTTAAGGCACTGAACAAATGTAACACATCTATTATAAAAGTATTCAAACCATCCACACGCATTCCTAGTCTTGACTATAATACAATCTTGTGGGGTTTTTTTCTGGTTTTATACCAAACTTTGCTATTTTCCTGCATGTCCTCCACATTCCTCTGACCTCCTCTTCACCTTCTTTATCTGTTCCAATATCTTTACTCTTTCCCCTTGTCTTATGCCCCTGTTCAGTGAACTTAATCGCTGGGCTGGTGAACTTGTGTGAGCTGCGGTGAGGGAGTTGCCTGGGGAGCTGTGCAGGCACTGAGAGATGGTGCTCAGCTGGGGTTAGGTACCGCTGAAGTGTGGACTTTCTAATTGCCATCTGAGATTTGGGCATGCCGGGAGCCTCATCAGGGTTGCGTGTTATTGGACGCATACTGGATATATTGTACTGTATGTTTCGAAATAATAACAAAAAAATCAGTTTGTAGCTTCTGATCTTAGCAGTACTCCTTCAGGAGGATGTGTTCTGTTTATTCAGGTAAAACCACTCACTCCTGCTATGTTTTCATTCGTAGGATAGAAGAAAGCAGAACAAAATGCATAGCAATTAGTAACTTCCCTGTGAAAATGTGCTTCCATTTTAGTGCTGTAGCTTGCAAGCAAACCTGGGAGACATGGAAGGGATTTACATGGGGTAGGACCCCAACAGTTCATACAATTAGCAAGAATTTACATACGTTGCCATTATGCTGAATTTTTCATCGCCACCTGTTAAAGATTCTAAAGAAAGCTGAGTTCTATAATTGAGCATATAAGTGTGGTATTATTTCATCTTCATGTTATCTTGATGTTTGACAGAAAGATAATTTTAATTATGCGGGTTGGTATTTGTTAGCCTTTTGAGAGCACTCCCTGGGTGTCAAGCCTGGTTGTTTTTCCTGCTGTTGTTTTCCTTGAAGGAAAAGCTCAACGACTGCACGCTGAAGGACATATTTTCTGCATTGATAGTAGCTACATTTCTCCCATGCACCAGAAGATACATTCCCATGGAATTGTTCTTATTTTAGGTGAAGAATATCACAGAATGAGAGAGAGCAAAGCTGCGTTTTTTCCCAGAACGTGGGATGAGACCAATTCTTACCACCATGCACTTGACAATAGAGTCTAGACTTGGGTAAAATGCCTGTAAATTACTCTCTGATGAGAAAAACTACGATTTGCATCTGTTTTGGAAAGAGTTAACTATCGTGGGAGATAGATGTAATGTGCACATCTCTTCTGCAGCAACGCAGTCAGTACAAAATGGCTTCTTGTGTCTGTAAGACAAATCCTTGGTTATTTCAATCTGTAATATAGTGAAAACAACGAGCTAGTTAATCAGCAACAGTTATTTTTCTGCAACAGATTTTAAACATTTCCTGACTTTTTGTTACCGAAAAGACTAACTTTCCTGAGAAACAACTAGTCAGGCCATCCAGTGATAAATTTTCTTCTTTTACTGTCATTTCTCCTCTCCACTGAACCTTGCCGAGGTGTTTGATCCTGTAACAAGTATAGTAAATGTTTGGTTGGTTTTGCGTGAGGTAGAGCAGTGTGCTGCGTCTTCTCGTTCCTCACCATTTCTGCTTTTAAGAGGATCGCACCAATAGGAGCTGGTGCCCCACCATAGTGCAGAGGGACCATCTCTGTGAGGGCTGGTGTGATTTCTGTATTGACTTGAAAGCTTCCAGAGAAAGAAGGGGCTTTCACTGTGGCAAGGATCTCTCAAACCATCTTATGCTCAGAGATACAAAACCATCCACCTGAGCAGTACTCCATCTAGGGAACAGTGGACTTGGTACACCTGGAATCTGTCTTTACAGCTCTTTTTCCTATTTCTAGTAGCCCAGGAATGGAAAAAAGATAACCAAGAGGAAAGCATCTCTGAGGACCATGCAAGTTTATGTGCTGGTAGGGGAAAGCAAGAGGATCCCTTCACAGAAAAGGGCAGAGGGACAAAGAGGAAAGCAGAGGCTAAAGAGCGCTGTAAATACCAGTGACGTGTTAAGTGTCAGGTCTGGAAAACAGTAGCCTCCCTGTTCTGCAGTGTGCCCTTTCTGGACCCAGAGGGATGAATCAAGCTTCCATGTAAAATGCTGAGGTCTCTTCTTTAGAAAAACTTTAGCAATACAGAGGTAATTGACAAAGTCATGAGACCTAGTTTAATGGTTGTTGAGTCTGTCTTTTATACACGTGTGGCTAAGCCATTTCTGACTCTTATCTGGCATGTTAAACCAAGTGAAACAGGAACATGAGCTGGGAATGAGAATGTAAATGTGATTTCATAGCACTGTGATCAAGAAGATACAGTTCTTTATTCATATAGGCTTGAGAGAAGACAATGTCAGAGGAATGCAAACAAAAATAACCTCAGATTTGTTTGCATAGTAATGTTTTGCCTCCATCCAGCGCTGGAATTACTGTTTCATGTGCCAAACCACGTCTCTTGATTGCTGCAGACAGGCTCTGTCCATGGAACCCTTCTGTGTTCTTGGGTTTTATTCACTTTTTAAAAAATAGAGAACCTTTTTTGTTTTGTCTTCCCTATAGAGATTATTATTAGATTTTAAAACTTTCTCCATTTGAAAAAAATATGCCCTCACAATTCATTCTAGTACTGAATAGGTCTGTTTTATCAAATGTGTGATTTAAACACTCATAAAGGATTGAAAAGTCTATTATTTGGGCTGTTAAGGGATCATTTAAAATTTTTTTTGAACACAAGTTGATTTTTTAAAATATTTCTTTAGTGATGGCAATACTTGATTTCTTTTTCAATTATTGGTATTATTTTAGGGTTGCTGAAACTCTTGGCCATCTAAGCCCAGTATCTTAGGTTCAAGTGCAACAAAGGTCAATAGTTAGTAGATTCTTACATTCTCATTTGCTGAATATTTGCAAGTATTTTATTGTATTTGCTAAATATTGACAAGTATTGTTGGATAGGCCTCCTTAGTATCTAGAGGAAGACAAGAGCCACAGGCAGCAGAGGAGATGAGCGCTGGTGTTGGCTTCAGCCTGCCTTGCTGGAACAGATTTCCAACACACAGAGGTCCATTGGCTAAGGCTGTGGTAGGGGTCATTTTTTTGCCAGTAAATGGATTAGCTGGATCAGGACTCTGGCATTTGTTTTGGTCATGCCCTTTGCAAAGGGAATATTGGAGAATCCAAATCTCAGGGTTTGTTAGGCTGATACTTTTCAATCACGCTGTATTCAAATAAAAGATTGTTCCTTTTCAGCCCTGTGTAATCAGGACTCAGAGTGTACCAGCTTTCTAATCTGGAGATGAAAGAGGCACTCCAGATTATTCAGAAACAATAGAGACTCTGATTGTTTAATACATTGATAAGAATGTGTTTAAAAAATAAATTATCTGCTGGCTGCTGGGATTGCTTGAAATTCCATTAAACGCTAATGAGAGAAGGCATCACAGACAAACTAATAAACACCCTACGCAGTAACCAGCCTAAAACCTTTGATGCTAAACTGATTAAAATGAGAAACATATTTCATGTGAAACCGCTTGGCATATTTCAGTTTATTAATTGAGGCATAATGAAAATGGAAGATATGGCATAGAAAAGGAAGAATACACATTATAAAATAGATTGTAGTCGTGCAAGTTGTACATGAAAGCAGCCTTAGTTTCATGCATATGAGCATAGAAGAAAAGTTATGCAAAGAGCATGGAAGGAAGTTAAATATATTCAAGTTTTAGTACATTTTGGCTGATTAAATGAAAAAGAGGATTTTTTTTTTCAGTCAATTTGTGGATGTGTTATAAGACCATAAATTCTTTATACATGTGAAAAATCACCCAATCCTGCATCTCCCTTTGGTTCTGAGGTAGATTTATAAGATGGCTTGTACTAGGAGTGAAGGGAAGGTTGAAGGGAAACAATGTTGGATTTAAAAGACAAATATCATGTATTTTCCCATACTTAGATAAGCATAAATTAGAAAAGAAAGTAAAGAAAAGAAAACTTGTTGCAGTGAAGATGTCCAAAGCATTATGTGTGTTTAATTCTTTACCATTCCACAAAAAGAACTTGCCATACCAACCATCAGTCCTTATGGTATCTGGAGATATGACGGAGGTATAACACATCTCCTAAAGAAACTCAGTGCTAGCTTGTTGTGCAGCACAAAAAAAAACCCCATTCTGTGCCTGAAGAGTCCTGGCCCAGATGATGTCATTTGAATCTTCCTGCAGAGACGAGTTTTGAGCACAGATGTTTGTCCCTGTTTGACAGAGGGAGGCTGGTGGTACCTGCATTCATGTCTTTTGGAGGAACATAGCTGGGGGAATAGGGATAAACTGGCAGGCAGGGAAGGGTTGTCTTCTCTCATCTAGAGCAAACGAGACTGTGCCTCCAAAATAAGTATCTTCTGCTTCCGTGAAATCTTTTGTGTAGCTGAAGAGCTGTGATAAAGAAGGGAGGCCCTCAAACTATCTCGGAGCCAGAGCTTCCTCCTGGACCCTTCTAATGCTGGGTGCATTTCTGCATATTTCCTTCTTTTTTATTTGGCCATTGAAGCCTTTTCAGTAGAGAGCTCCCTGCCTCTCCCCGAGCCCCTGTACAAAACATTCAAGGAAGAGCCTTGCATGAGATTTCATGTGCGTGTGCAATGATCTTAAGCACAGGTTCTTTCGCAATAGCAGCACCGTACTGCTTTGTGTTAGACTTCATCCAATGAGATAGATGTGCAGAGATAGTGTATGATTTAGTGTGGTCATGTCCTACAAGTAAGAGCATCATCAGATCGTGATATAAAGCATATGAAGTCTGAGTGAAAATCTTCCATGCCTACAGCTGTCACTATCTGGGGTGACTATCTGTATAGCCAGTGTAGAGAGCTGGTAAGCTTTACGAGGAGACTGTTCAGGCACTATATATGCTACGAATCATGCCTATAGCTCTTCACTATATATTTGTGAGATATATAAAAAAAATCAGGCCCCAGATACTAGTAGCTATGAATTGAGCCCTTTCAAATTAGTATTTTTAAAAAACTAACCCAAACAAAACCCACAGTTTTGTGCACGTGTACGTATATATATGCATTCATTTATCTGTATTATTCCTCATTTTTTAAGAAGTGTTTGGGCTTCTCTTTCTGTAGGAACAATGTGAATTAAATGATACGTATTTTTAAACAGGAGTGAACAGTCTCAGTTATCTGTTCAATGGCAGCAATAGGGGGAATCAAAGTCGTTGATTACCATGAGGAAATAAAATCACAATCTTCCTCTCAGCCAGGTCCAGATCCAAAGCCTTTTTTTAAACCCGCAGGAATCTGTGAATTAATGTCACCAGACTTTACAGTGAACTAAAGAGATGTTCCTCTTCATCTTGTAGTTCTGACCATTGTTACAAACGTCAGGTTTAAATATATTCTTTCACAAATAAGAAATAATTTTTGCAGCATTTGGAAAACTAGTATAAAATGTCTGTTGTTATCTGTATGAATCAAATCGGCATCAGTGAGGTGTGACACACAGCGCAAAGACTTGTTTCACTGAAATCAGTAGAAGCAGGAACAGCCTGTTATTCATTTTTGATGGAGTGGGAAGAGGAATAAACACTCCACAATAAAAAATAAGGAAGTGGAAATTAATAATCTGCACCCCAAACAACAAGTGTGTGCTTGGACATGTCCGAGCAAAGCAGGTTTTTCTTCTGGTGTTCATGGATCTTATTTTTTTTTTCTGGCAATGGAAGATGGTAATATTTGGTGGTGCTAGAAGTTCTATTTTTTGTTAAGTAATAGACTTCAGTCCTGATTTAGCTATTTTAGGCACAGTATATTATTTATATTAATTTAATAGGTATGTTGGTCACAAACAAAGGATTTCTGCATCTTTAGTTATATATTGTCATCAAATAGACTGCAGAGTAATCATACAGTATTTACAAGATGTGAATTTGTTCTACACTCGTTCATTTCTGCCCTTGAGTCTGTTCACTGTCTGAAAGACAAAGAACTGAGTGTGTTTTAATATTTTGTAATAAAGCTCATAAATCTACTGGTAAATATGATGTATGCTGTCCTGGTTACTGCATGCTTACCTTAACCAAGCTTTCCACATGTTAATTGAAAAATCTCAACATTTCTATTTTGAAAGGGATCGTGAATGTATCATATACTTCTTTAATAATTTTTTTCAGTTGTGGATAAGGTACAGTATAAATGTTATTGGAGTATTTAAGGAAAATTACAGGATATATTATAACTGAATGTTCTTGATTTCACAGTAATGGAACAGATGGATTTGAATAGTGAAGAACTGAAAGTATAGTGTGTGGTAGAGAATGCTTATCAGTGGTGACTAAAAGTCATTATTACCAATTTCTGTTTCAAGAATAGTTTTTGGGTGGGTTGGCTGAGTCTATGGAAAATGTAGTTTTTTCATTAGGGCTGGCTTTGTCAGTGGTACAGGTAGCTTCTGAGTCCAGGCACATTGATTTACACCAATGAAAGTTGTTTCCCAGTTTTGAGGTTGGCGCCTTCACCCAGTTCTGCAGGCACAGTTTCTGTTGGAAGGTTACTACATCTTTGGTTATCATTCCTGTGTCATTCATAATGTTTCTGTGGATCTGTTGTTGATTTCATGAAGCCAGAAACATAGAAAAGCCATGAGACCAGGACTTCGGCAATATGCAAAGATTTATTTGAAACTCAAACTGTATTACCAGCTTTTGCTTTGGATTCATCATAGTTTGTGCTGGAAAACTAAAACTAGAGGCAACTCTGAACCCCTTATTCAGGCATAATTATTATCAAAAGCAGCATTAAGTAATGACACAAAGATTTGGTCATTAATGATACATTGGTTTGCTTGCCAGAGTAATGTAATAAAACCCCAGGGTGTGGGGCTGACATAGTGTCTCAGAGTATATAACCACAAACATTGGAGGACTCTCTGAAACAAACAGTAATACATTTTTCTTACATCCTTCTCATTAACTTTTTAAAGCCTCTGCTGGCTTTGTGGGCTTACTGCACTGAGTTTGAAATGATATATGAAATAAGAAAGGAAAGGCAGGTTGTATTCCATAGTCACTACTGTGTGTTGCTGGATGATGTTATACTGACTCATAAAAAGCCAAGACAGATCTGAGCTTTATGAGAAAGGCAAAACTTCACTGCAAACATCTTATTGGCATCCCTTCACACAGCAGAGCTGGCCATGACTAGTGATTGCCCTAATACTGAGTCTTTGCTGTGTTTTCCTCCTGCTCCTTTCAGCTGGGATATTCTGCACAGGTATTTCCTAAGCTCGTACTTCCCCTGGGAGGTCACATCCATACTGAACTGATACCCTGTAGGGTAAAATGTAAATTGTGACTCTGAGAATGTCTTTCTGCATGACTTTGCCTGAGTTATTTAGGGAAAGAGTGAAACATTGTTTAGCAGGAATAGCCATATTCCAAGGATGGCTTTTGTTTTGTATTCAGTGACTTATCAAGCACAAGCTCTACTTGAGTTTATGATTTATTTTTCAGTTGATTTACTTGTTTCGAGACTGCTTTTTCTTTTGTTCTGTCTCTTATTGCTCTCCCATCTATTTTCCACACAGAGAGTAAGGGGACAGCTTTTCTTCCACTGATTGTTGTTCTTTGTTGGACTGAAGGACCTTTGAGGCACACTGTACACTTTTTTTTCCCCCACCATTAGTCCTGCATTTTGCTTTGCACTGTAGTACAAATAATAGTACTATCTATCTCTAGCAAATAGACCTTTACATGGGAGTGTGAATCCTTTTAGATGTCATTCCAAAAACACGGGTGCAGCCAGAAAAAAAAAAAGCTAGAAGGAAGATAGAAAAAGATTAAAATAGAAAATGAAGGAAAAGAGGGAATAATATGTATATATTCATTTATCTGTAATCCATTTCTGTCTGGATCTTATTGATCTATGATATTTATATCATAGTTCAGACTCTATCTGAATTTTAATCAAGCTCATTCATGTGTTCTTTGAGAGATGTTGATGGAATGTTAATTCAGTTTGATGTGGGAGACCGGAAAGCAGAACACTGGTAACAGTGAAAAGCTCAGCCAAAATGCATTTACTTTCAAAATAATGGACCAGCTTCAGCCTCACAGCTATGCAAGTGCCAGTAGCTTTGATGGATGCTACAGCAGTGATTCTACTCTCAAGCTTTATTTACAGCAGGATAAGCCAATTGAATTAGGAACAAGCCACAGTGGATAATGCACGCTTGTGTGGAAGCTACACTTCTTGCGCCCTGGCCCATGTATGAGAGACTAGAGTACACAGTAAGGCTACGTAGGAGATATGCTCATGCACTTAGCACCAAAGATGCTTGGTCGAGTGTGATCCAGGAGGTCTGCAAACTTGGAAAATAGAAGGAAAAATGTCAAGTTTGGGTTAAAAATGCAGTTGTGTGGCCAGAGAAGAGCCTACCCAGCTGTGCAGAATGAGGCTTCCTGTCATTTCTTATTAAATGCATCCTACAAGTCAGTGTGAATTACCACCAGGAGTCTTTCTTTTATTCTGGTTCCAGATAGCTGGCATCAAAATTTACATTTTAAATGAAAGAAAATAATTGTAGATAATCCCTTCTAATTCAATTTGAGTTTTAAATCTTTTTTTTTTTCTCTAATGGTATTGGCTTTATAATCAAGTGTGATCAAAGCTTGTAAAGTGAAGAGAAGATGGTGAATACAAGCTTTGAAGAAGTCTGATGATATCCAAATAATTTTATATAATAATTCAAAATAGTCAGCTGTGCAGGTTTTATGCCCATTTACACAAATTAAGTCTGCAATTCAAGCACAGACACGAGTGAGCTCCAAACATCTTACCAAGTCCAACATGATTGCCTCCTGGTTCTTTTCATTACCTATCAGCAGGTTACTACAGCTAGGTTAGGAAATAATGAAGAACTTATTCTTCTTTACAATCTATAAGACTTTTTTTCTACTGCATGTCTGTGGTACTTAAGTCAGTTTAGCATAATTTTTAAAATTTTATTGTAATTGAAGTTTGGCACAATTTTGAAGTTTTATTATGATTGCAGCAGGTGAAAGTAGTCTGTCAGTACTAGGCCAATCTGTGTACTTACTTTGTGAGGTCTTGAATTTCTTGAGGAGAGTCCTAAAACAAAAAGATTAAAAATTCACGAAATCACCCAAGATTGGAGGCATTAAGGCCTGCTGTATGCAGACTGCATCTGCCCAGTCTCAATCCACAGCACATGGCTTTCCTTTTACCGTTATCACCTGCTCTTCCATACCGCACTTGTTGGCACAGTGAGCAGCACCATCTGCTTCTCAGAAAATGATGTGTCTAGACGTCCTCGAGTACCATTCAAGAGATCATCAGAAGTGGTGTGGATTACAGGTCCCTGTGTATCTCCATTGTGGGGAAGAAGCAAAATAAGCCCTTCCCACTGTGGAGTGAGTCGGATAGGCCACTCCCAAACTTGTTGGCCCACTGGGGCAGCACATCTCGTACAGGTTTGCTGGGAGCAGGCTGCCTGGTGTCCTGTGCGAGGAGCCCACAGTGCCAGGCAGTGCTGCTGGGCACGGCCAGAGCCTTCCTGATGGACTGCAACAAAGAGGTGCTGAATCTTCTTTACTCAAAGGAGTAGGGACATGTGCATTTCCTTTTAAGGTAATATGTAATATAATTAGATATAATATATGATGTGGAGGCTTTCATCTGTATATTAATAGAAGCTCTATTCAGTATAATTGATCAGTAGATTTGATGAGGTTTGGCAGTGTCTTTTTGGAAAAGCTTTGCTACTTTTTAATGTTTGAGAACCGTAGACTTGGATTTCTTTTTCATCTCTCTTTGGCCATCTTTCCCTTTGTACCCGGCTTTTATTGCTGAACCCACACATGTCCTCCAGATGCTTTCCTGTGAATCCAAGGTTAGGAACGTGATCCAAGGCCCTGGAAGTTTGGAAAGAGGGATTTTTCCTAGCTAGGAGGCTTTGGAGGGAGCCTCTGGTGGGTAATTTAGTCAAATGGTTGTTGCGATGTGCTTCATACCCTGAACACGTTACATTATTGCACTGTTGTCTGTCCTCAGGCTGCCTATTAATTTTTAGAAAGAGATTGAGTTGTTGGTTATTGGCCTATAAGCTCTTAGAGGTTTGGGAGCTGTCTGAGACTGCCCCTGAGTGAATCTACTGGACTGGTGATCGGCGCTGAGGAGTGAGAACAAGCGGTGTTGTCCAGGCGAGATACTCAGAATTGAAAATCCCTGTAGATCGTCCCCATGTTTAGGACTCCAGCTGGGCCAAAATAGCCTGATCTTTTTGAATGTGTCAAACAGTGCAAGGGGAATTTCAGGGTTTTAGAAAGGATGGTGACTGAGAAGTGTTTGTTATAAAGTGGTAGGGAGCTTAGCTGATTCAGAGTCTGTGTCCAGTTTATTATGTTTGAATCCAGAAGATGCTGAACTGGCCTTAACACTGGTGTAATGTCTTGACTCAGCCTACGTTTCAGTGGACGTGCACATACGAGTGCTTAGAGTTTGATGGACATCTCTTAATAAAAGGTAGCTCTCTTTCATGTGTATGTTTCAGTAGGCAGGGATTTTCTTCTAATGGTTTCTCACAGAAAGAATTATAAATTTCCCTTCTTGATCAAGGTATGAAAATCTCTGTACTGATTCCCTTGATAAATGTAGACTGATTTCTCAGCAATTCGCAGTCATGATAATTTCTAGCGTATGGCCGTGCCTGTACATTTAAGTTGTGAACCTGTATAATAAAATAGAGTTTGAGTCTTGATGTTCCTGCCAAATCTAGTTAATAATGTGGATAATTTGCTGACACGTTTCAATAGCAGGCTCTCAGGCATGTGGCCTTGTAAACCCTCCACTGTTGTTTGTTTGACCAGTGATGCTGTTTGTAAATGAGATGCTACTTTGTGCTGTCTAATCATTGCTCTTCAAACCACGATACGTTTGCTCAGTCTTTAGCTGAAGTAAACAAGCAGCCTGGGGAGTCTTTTATAAGGCAAGATGTGTCTCTTCAATATTAAAGTCACAAATCTGTAAGGAGTGCAAAACTTCTGTCGCTAGGATGCCAATTCCATTTTATGACTCCCTTAGTAATTACTGAGTAATATTTATTATGGAGCAGTGTACTAAGGAATAAGTGTGGTTTTTTGTAGATGGGGACCAAAGTGAAGCTAAGGTGTTTGATAAGAGAGATCTACATAGTGAGTTTCTGAATGTTCCTGATGTAGGACAAATTAAGCAGAGATGGATTTTAAAAGCCATCTTGTGAATAAAAAAAAATGCATAGTCAAATGTGTTTGCAACTGAGGCTAATTTAGGACGCAGAGCACAACTTGCTTTCCTCTTGCAAAATTGGTTTCTGCTTCCCCGCTGCCCCTCGTGCATTTCCTGTGGCATTAGCAAATGGCATTAAACGGGCTGGGTTTCCATCAAACTGCTTTGAAGGTATAGGACAGTTGATACTGAAAATGTGTACGTAGTTTATAATGTCTTCAGATTTTGGATACGAAGTCATTGGGTAGGTCAATCCTAGCACAGTGGGACTCTTATTTCTGACTCAAGCCTCTAGGCACCAACACAACTGACAATAATGCCTTCTATTTTACTGGCATAGGAAGTTTTTAAAGCACAAGAGACAATTAGGTTATCCAGTAAATGCACTGGGCGGTTATTGTCCTCCAGAGATTCACAGAGACTAGGATGATAGTGCTGGTTTGGGGATGGAAGAATCAAACTCAGGTCACACCTGTACAGACCTAGGTGCAATAAAAACCTTTTCTGAGGGATAAAATCCCTTCTGTGTAGTTAAATTTGCCCATTGCTGCTGACCTTGGCTGGGATTTCTAGGCCTTAGATAATACTGATGTTATTAAAACCGGCTACAATCTTTAGAAATGTGTGCTGTGAAAGTAAGCAAAAGATAACTATATCTACCCATTATTCATAGTTTTCCTTCCCAAAAGAAACTCTACCATGAAACTGCAGAATATACATATGTGCAAGTGTGCATTTCCATTCTATATGTAAACTCATACAGTTTATATAGGTATTTTACATTTTTCTTCTGTGCATGTATGAATAAGCGAGTATATACACACGCATGCGCATGCTATATTTTTAGCTTTTCTGAAATTCCAGCAATGTGAATGTTAAAAGCTTTTTCAAAATGAAGTTAAGACCTTGGGCAAAACCAATAAAAGTGGTTTAATCAGAAAAGAAATTACTGGAATCGTATGCCTGAATGTAGACTACCGACTACCACAATTTTTCACTTTTCTGACTGAATGGCATGAAGTTTGGAGAGACAGCTGAAGATTTCAGCCTTTGCTCAGAACATCCTGGTGAGTCTCAAGACGTTAATATGTTTTTCAGTGTTTAATTATATTTAATGTTTTAGGACTGACTAAATTAAATGAGTATGGTAAGCTTTTAAAATTAATTGATGCTATCTCATTTTAGTAAATGCAGGGGTGGAATAACACCCTAAGCTTCAGCCTACGTGCTAGTACTTCACTCTGAATATCCATGTCCATGAAGACAGCAGTCTCAGTCTCCTCCTTCTATAATACATTAATATTTTATGGAGCAGAACAGCACAGAGTCAATAGACAATTTCATATTATGATCGTGGTGACATAAAGCCGAGTACTTGGCATGCTTTTCATCTCCAAAACCTCAAAATCCTCCTGCCTACACATGACTCAGGTTAAATTTTGTGGCTACATCCTTATTGTCTGCAGACATTTGGCTGTCTCGCAGAGTGACTTTCTGCAGTAAAGTGATGGAAACATGTCTTGCTACCAATAAACCCACCTGTGTGCTCAGGTATGCGTGGTCCTGTGTGCTCTAGCACATCTGTTGCAGCCAGGCATGCAGGTCTACCCCAACAGCGCTTTGTGAAGGGGATGGGTGCTAAGAGGAAAGGGAAGAAGTTGCTTATATGGGCTACTGATAGCAACGTGATGTGAAATGCGTTGGACTATATGCCTGTATTTATAAACATAATTAACCACACTTAATTAAGGACACTTAAGGAGAGGAGCAATTACTCTGAGCTTTGAAGTGCCAGGTAGTTTGCAGAATGAAGTTGAGCAGTTGGATCCAGGGCTGGAAATGAATTGGGCTCTGCAGCATGCTATATAATTGCTACAGATGTCTGGGTGATCTGACAGGCCAGTTGTTCCCTCACCTCCAAGGAGTCTGCAAGTTGCAATGGCGAGAGAAGTGGATTCTTCCCTTTCCACTTCCCTTGAAAGGAAAAGCATGTGGAAGCAGAGGACTGGTGCGGTGCCGCTGCCCTGCTTAACCTCCCGTTAACGCCTGTTTTGAGAAATCGAGCAGAGCGCAGGCTGGCTGTGAGTTCTTTTCACCTGGATGAAATTTGATGTGTTTAAGTTCAATCCCTGTTTATCTGATTGACAATATGTAAAAATATAAGAGCTACACTTGGTCAGAGCAGGGTTTTCCGTATTTCAGGTGTTCAACCTTTGACAGAGACCAGTAGCAGACATTTTGGAAGGCAATACAGGATTAGGGTAAGCAGGGAGAGAGCACCTCATGGTATATACCTTCACAACTGCCTTCCGTGGCAGAATGTTCTGTTCAGATGAATTCAGATGTTTCGCTAATACATTTTTAGCTATTGAACACAAAAATGACATGGAGAAATGAACGGTGTTTCCTGTGCTCAGAGAAGGATGCTTACTGCAGGCAGCATTAGAGAGCTCAATTTCCCTGCTCCTCCTTTCATCCTGGCTTTCTGCCTAAAGCACATGGCTCAGGGAGCTGTCACAAAGACAGCAGCCCTTTTATTTTGCAAAATAATCCACAGTTGTTGGTTTCAATTCGATATTTGTTTTGCTTTAGCGTTTTCCTCCAATATTTCTGCTCTGCCACTGTTGGAGGCTTCTTTTCTACAGGGTTGTAGGATGTCTTAACATTTTGGCCTTGCTTATGGCATGTGTGTACTGTGATTGATTGTGTTCATTAGGAAGGTTGACTGTTGTTTGTTGCACTATCAATAGATACGTTAGCAAACAAGATAAGTAAAGACCAGCAGACATGCTACAGTAATTACTGTAGGTTCAGATAAAGCATGTAGCATTGGAGCCTCACCATAATGAATACTTGTTGATATGAAACAGGAGCTTCATTGTGTATTAGATGTTGAAATCTTTCTACAGCCAAATAGGAAGAATCACAAAAGCAGCAAATACCTAGTTCTTTAGGGCCGTATGTGTAGCACCTCAAATGAGAGCAGAGTTAGAACCTAACACCAGATTTTCGCTGAAGCGGGTTTTTTGTGGATCCAGGGACACCGTATTGTCTCCAGAAATTGGATCCATTTTGATTAAATCTTATTGCAAAACAGTGCAGCAGCAAAATTTATTTCACTCCAGCACAAAATCTTTGGATAATGTTTCTTCCACCTTCCAACTTATTAAATGTCCTCTTCTACTTAAAATTTCAATTAAGTCCTTGAAATTAAAACAAAATGTTTTCCAGGCACCTTTAAAGTTCTTCACTATCCCTCCCACGCTCTGTTTCAACTTTTTTTCCCTGAGCCTAGCTCAGCATCCCTCCTGCCTGTTTCTTAATCTCAAGCTGTTTTTTTTTCCACTGGCTTGCTTGTCCTCTCCTGCTGAACTAGAAAGAGCAATTGCAGAGGGAGTGCTGCTGATCCTCAGAAAATGTCTGCCAAACTAAAAGCTTTGGACTGAGCTGCGCTAACCAAGCACTTTGACAGTCTTAAGTCAGCCGAATGGGAACAAGGGGTTTGTTTTGTATTTAAAAAAAAAAAACAGCAAAGGGCACATCATCACCAAGAGAGTGACCCATCATATCAGTTGCAAAGTCCTTTTCTCAAACATGAAGGCTACTGCGGTGGCTTTTTGGTTGGTTGGTTGGTTGTTTTGGTTGCTTTTGTTTTGTTTTTTTTTTAATATGGTAAAAATTTTGATGTTACTTCCTCATTGGAAACAACTGAACAATTTTGTGAAAACTCCAAATATTCAAATCTTGACCTCAGAGAATATTCTTTTCAGTAGAGATGCACTTTCTTAAAGATATGATTTTGGTAGACTCTGGTTTTACAGACAAAGGACTAAAGAAAGGAGGGACATGCAAGAAGAAACAATTGTCCTGATACTAAGTTTTCTTAAGCAAGAGAATATTTGTAGAAATATAAAGCTGAATAGGGCAATTTTAAGCCCAAGAAGAAAAAGCCAAGTCTTTGTGTCATGAACAGTTTGGGTCTTCAAATCTAAGGTGAACTTTTCCTTCTGCATCTTATTCTCCCTTCAGTCCCTCATCTGTAATATCCAAAAGCTCTAGGAAAGGATTAGAACCTTTCCCCAGGCATATGAGGGAACTGGGATCCCCTGTCCTACATTGTAAGGATTAAAGAACCTTTTAGATGTGACGAATTAGCTTCTAGTGCAGTAAAAAGCTCTTAATAAAATATTGTTTGCTCAAAGCTTGTGGTTCTATATTGTTTTAAGCAGATTCCCAAAGACATTTTATACCCCAAAAGGAAAAAAGCAGCAAGTTGCTACAGGATATAATTTGAAGAAGCATGGAACATTTGTCACAATTTTAACTAATGGTTGCTCAGTATCTGCCAAACCTACCCCCTAGTCCGTGTTTAACTAGTGACGTCAGGAATGTTTATACCTGCAGCAGGTGTGGTAGCTGTCTGTTCCTGCATTATTTTAACAATTCCTAATGTACTTGATAAAGACTTGTAATAGCACTGATGCTTTAAAAAGCTGTTCTGGAAACTATGCAAGAAGAATTTGCAGTCCTATGTTTTTAAACCCAGCAGGCAGAAAAGAAAGTACCTTAAAATAAGTTATTTCAACACCAAAGAGGCTCTTGGAAGCTATTTGTAATCATTATCCAGCTATCTTATCTCAATTTCTACAATGAGGTGCAAAGAACAGATGAACAAGATGAATCTTGGTTACCTTTAAAGGGTGGGGAAAGTTTCACAAAGAGAATTAAATATAAGATAAATGAGAGAGGAGATTTACAAGCGTTCAGTACCCACATCAGAGGTGATAGGTGAAGCGGTAGAAGTGATTTTGTCTTAATTGAGACTCCCTGATGCCACTGCAGACTCATTTAGATCACTCAGCCCTCTCATACTCCTCATGTAGGAGTGATTCTGAGGGACTGTAGGTTGGTAAACGGGTGTACTGAAAAGCCAGAATGAAAGATATATTAGAGCTACATTATAACTTTAAAAACAGTCAACTTTAATGTAGTCACACCTTACTCATGGCATTATTTGCTGCCATCCTAACTTCTGAGCCCCAGGCATGTAAGTGACATCAGCTTTGTCTTTAAAGTGTTCCAGAAGTATGTGGCATGAGCTGTTAAGTTAAAATGAATGAGTCTTAATGAGCCCAAAATGATTGCTTATACCTACATGCATGTGGAGAAAGAGCATATAAATCAGAGTTGTCGTTCTATATTTCCGTGAGTTACAAATCAAATCAGTATGTCCTGGAACAGAGGTAAGAGCTATGCTGCAGTGCAAGATGGAGCAGGAAGATTTAAATTATATCAATTGAAGGGTGACCTGTGTGGTAGTTCAGAAAAATCAGTAGTTATATAGTAATTTGGCCTTAAAATTGAAGTTTAGTGAGGCTATCATGCTCCTGAGGTTTATTCGGAGTCAGGTAGATGTCAGGGGGTGGGTAAAGTCTCAGGTAGTGTTTTTGGGATCACCACAGCAAACTAAAGCTGCTGAATATCTATGTGTAGAGACTGTACTTGAATTACACATTTTAAACAGGGAAGAGTTTTATCTCCTGTCATGTTTGTTGAGTTCTGCTTAATATTTCTCTAAACATCACTTTTTTCAGAGCAATATAATATACATATAATAAACCTAAAAATTGTTGACTATTTTAACTTAAGCTCTAAGAATGTAAATAAATAAATGCCCAGGAGAATTTTGTAAAAAGCTTGTATACTTCCTTTTTTAATTATTTAACACGGGTAAAGCATCTGTAATGACTGCAAAGGAACTACTCTGGCACCTTCAGCAGCATAAAAGGTTGACTCAGGAGAATAAGTTGCCCAGAAAAGCAGTCACATAGAGAGTCACCCGTCACTGTAAGTTTGCAAAGATAATATGGTCAACCTCACATTCATAGCAACGTAAGTTTTTAAGCAAGAGAGAGAAGCAGTATCTCAGCTATCCGAAGGTGACCCATTGCATTGAAAAGTCAGCAGACAGTTCAGTGGTGAATGAAGGCTGCTTTGAGGGTGGAAGCACCTATAGAAAAGGTATGTCTGGATGGAGAGCAACTCCTTCTGTATGGAAAACCTGCGTAGTAAGTTAAATGCTTTTAGTATTCACCTTGGGTCTCCAGCAGAAGCACCATGGTTGGAACAACAAGGCTGTATCTGGGAAGTCCCCATGCGAGCAGTGGCCTCCAGATTAACAGGATGGCATTCTTCAGTTTTGTGTGTGTCTGGTATTTGGATGACTGATGGACCAGGTAGGGCAGGGCAGTACCTCCATTGACACTATGTACCTCTGTCTTAAGATGTCTTTTCCTTTCTCTGATTTTCTGAAGCTTGTCTAACTGTGGATTTGAGCTCTGTAGGACCAGCCTACTTCAATTATCTTCAGCTCTAGCTTGAGGGAATGGAGCTCTGAAGAAATAGCTCTGTATCATAAAAAGATGATCACCTTAAACTGTAGTACGTGGCATAATTCCTGCAGCAATTTCAAAATTATGTACCATCAAATGCTACGTCACGTCCCTCATAATGGTCATTAGCAATTATGTCACATTGAATCACAGAAAACATAGTGAATTTGGTACTAATCGAGCAGAACAGTCTTTCTGGCTTATGGGTCTTGTTCTTTAATCTCTACAACTGGATATTTAGCACTGGCAGGGAACTTTGTAGCTCTGTGTTTGCTTTTTGTTTTAATAAGACATCAATTCTAGAGAAAATACTGCCGCTGTTAGGCATGCAAATGTGGTAATTTATGCAGGACAAGCATGTTATCTATCAAGACCAGCACTCCTCTGCCTTGTGTTCACAGCGCGTGTAAAATCCAGACAGCAAAAGCCTTGGTGTGCAGCCACATGTAACCATTGACCAGTTTAGCATGGCTCTGCTGCTGCAGGAAAAACTGCTCTACCGTGAAGGAGAGGAAGAGGTGCCAAATCTCCCAGGCTTGAGATTTTTCTAGAGCAATGATTCTGTACTTGCATTGGCAAGAACTAGCCTGGCAAACAGATGTGTTTGTTGTATCAGTACTCCTTTATTGCCAACTCGTGGAATACTTTTGCAGATGCCAAGAAAGTAAATATGAGCTGTTTGTTGGAGTATTCAGGTAAGAACTAGCAGACAGGCTCTTCTGTGCTACAGTGACATGGTGAGGGAGGGAAGAATTGTGTTTAATGGGAATTCTGAGAGTGGCTCAGAAATCAGAACAAGAAGGGGAGTGTGAAGCATCAGCACACAGTGGTCATTTTTTAGGAGAAGCATTAAATGAAGAAATGAGAGTGAGAGCAATGAGCCCTAAGACCTAAAATCCAAATTCCCACACCCATGCTCATCACATAGTAATTATGGGAAAAAAATCAAGCTCTTGTTTGTGTTAAAGTCTCACCAGCCTTTTGATTAGTAAGGACGCAAAAGACAAATAGCAACACAATCTAAATGCCACTCCAGAGAGAGGGGAACAGTTAGTTTTATTTTTAAGTGTCCAGTGATCTCACCAGATGTTGGCATGAATTCTTCTCTCAGTTTTCAAAGTTAGACTCATAACTGGACCAAATCAGAGTTTTGAGGTTTGTGGGTGCCTTTAATTTGTTTTGTAAACACTGTCTGCCTGACAAGTTTATCTGTTGAGTGATGAGAGTCTGAGTTTGCGTACACGCGCTTCCTACAGATGAGGTTTCTAATGATGTCTAATTATCATATACAGGGACAATAAATGCAAATGCTTCTAGTAACAGTTTGTTATCACCAAGCCCTAACCGGCTGACATTGGATATCAATCTGGCGGCATGGGAGTTTGTCTCCTTGTAAGACAAACCTTGTCTATGTTGTGAAGTGGATGATCCATTAAGCAACAAACAC